>WSTW01000155.1:0-36102 GCA_019632305.1 Tulasnella sp. 403 | reverse complement strand
GCAGCATTATCGAGGAAAAAGCTTCTTTGTTCGTCTGTGCTGTCGGTGTCCCACCAAAGGAGGCGGTCGACAAGGTAAATGAACCTCGAGAATCGTGATGGCGTCGTTTCGTCTAATTGCCCTTTGCTATAGCTTCACGAAGCCGGAATCCCTGTTATGAACATGGTCGGCCACCCTAAGCACGTCCCCCGAGCCCTCGCCGTCGGTGTAGACCTCATCTGTGCTCAGGGAGGAGAAGGTAAGTCTACCCTAATAAAATGATATTAGCTGTATTGACCATCTCCCGAAGGCGGAGGACATACTGGCGACATCCCAACTGCCTTGCTTATCCCCGCTTGCGTGGACGCCGTCAAGGGCAAGAAAAGCCCTCTGACAGGTGGACCCGTGCACGTGATTGCAGCCGGCGGTATCTTTGACGGTCGTGGTCTCGCTGCAGCACTCATGTTCGGTGCTGTCGGTGCTTGGGTTGGTACGCGATTTGTTGCGAGCGTGGAAGCTAGCGCGCCGAAAGCACACAAGCAAGCGTGCGTTCTTGATTTTCCTCATCCTTACGGGTCACTTACCCTGTCCACTTCGTCTTTTTTTGTCTCCAGTGTCACTACTGCTGGCTTGGACGATGATATCCGGACACTGATCTACACAGGTCGGCCTCTGCGCGTCCGGAAAACACCTTACATCCTTGACTGGTACGTCCTATCTGTATATCACCACACTGTCAGGCCATAACGTGGCTTTGGTATACAGGGAAGAGAACCGCCAGGACGAGATCAAAGAACTCCTGTCTCAAGGTGTCCTGCCTATTGACAAGGACATGGAGAAACACCCCGAGAAATCTATGGAAGCACGCCCTTGGCTTATGGGCAAAGTGTCCGGCCTCATCAACGAAGTCCTCCCCGCCAAGAAGATCATCGATGACATGGTCTCCGATGCCGCTCAGAGGATACGTGCTGGCAATGCCGCTATCGCGGTTGGGTTCAAGGCTAAGCTGTAATTTCTCCTTGGAAGGGGTTCATGGGATTATTAGCATCTTACTATTTTCATTGAGGGCATCTAGTACACCTTTTATTGTATCTAATAATCCATTGCATCCACATCTGTCTTCGCGAGAGCCTCCGATTCTTCGTTAGCTACCTTTATCTGATACGATACGTCTCAACCACCATGAACACGCCTAGGACTAGACGAATAATTTATTGCTAAGCCCCGGGTTGATGCAAACTCTGGCATAGTAGACAACTCGAAGCGTGCGGCGGTATTCGTTATGTAACACCCGAGAGGATGCCTCTCTGTAGATGTAAACCAAGAAGTTGATTAAGGAGAGTGGAAGGTGTGGTACGGTACACGATCGATCATCCAAGGAAGGCTGGTGGACTGCCCAGAGTAATAGGTCGACCGCAGGTACGGATCGTGGATGTAAAACGTCACTCCTCTTCCCCCTCCTCCTCGTCTCCGTCTCCGTCTTCGTAATATTCGTCATCGTTATCGTCTTCTCCCTCTTCGTCTTCTTCTCCCTCGTCAGGATCAGAGGCTTCCGAGGCTTCCTCTTCCTCCTCCTCCCAGTCCGAAACAAGGTCATCATCCTCCTTGAGTGCCAAAGTGCCATATAATCGTTGGTCAGACGATTCTCACTCCAGTGTGAAGACTCACCACCCCATATATGCAGTGATCAGGAATATCTACTTCGCTGACCAAGGATTTCAGCGCGTCGACTGTCGAACGATGTATGTTCCGACGGCCATGAACCGTCACTTTCTGCAGAGGCACCACGCCTGCCTCCTCCTGACTCTGGCGGGATTCAGCCAAGGTCTGGAGCGAGTTAAAGCCGAGGGGCCAGCGAAGTCGGGACGAGACGCATACCGACGTCAGCCGAGGACAGACCCACCGGCTCCCGTCCGGCGACGTTGGCTGTGGTTTAAGGAGCAGTTCGACGAGGGGACTGCAAGGGAGGGCTTGAACGATCAATTCGTTGATGTTGTAGTAGCGATCGACAAGAGGGAGAAAGAGGTCGGTTTGTTCTGCAGAGAGAGAATCCAGGAGCAGTTGGGTGGGTAGATCTCGAATATGTTGCGGGACGTTTTTGAAGATGTCCTCGCACGCTTGGTAAACAATGTCGTCTATGTCTCCGAGGGGTTGCGGAGACTTGGTCCAGATCTCGCAAAATCCAAGGGCAAGACTGAAACTTCGACGGGCCATACCCAAATAGATTCGAGAGTTGGGGCTGGACTCTTGTCGGCGTGCGTGTTGTACCACACGGTCGACAACCTCTGGGATGTTTTCTGGTCCTGGGATTTGAACGGTGATTATGGAAGTGGGCGGAATAGACATTGCCTCGAGAACCGACAATGTACAGGTGAAGGGTGCTGTATATAGATAGACTTTCTCCAATTCCGGGAGTGAGGCGATAGACGTCGGCTTGATAACGTCCTCCGGATCAGGAAAGATATTCAGAATCAAGTTTTGCAGTTTCGGCATTGCGCAGATAATGTCGATCACTTGAGCAGGTGCATAGCAGCACAATAGTCTTAGGCGGCGGAGGTTGGGAAACCGTGATATGGACCAATCGAGTGAGCACATACTAATTGAAAGGTCAACCAGGTTGCCAGCAGTCACCGGGTTCATGCCTATGGTGGTATTACTGGGGAATGTTTCGACGTGGAACCTGTTGAGGGAGCAGTAGGGCGATGAAAGGAAAGCTGTGACAACATCGATCTCTGGCGTGGAGATGGCAACGGAGCAAAACCGATTGGCGTGTGGAGCTACGACGCCTAAGAACTCCTTTTTTGCCTCGCCTTGGGGCAAGTAGTCATAATGTACCATTAGAGGTACTTGTCCAATTTTCTGCAAAACGATACGGGTCCACTCCATTGGTAGAATGGAAGACAGGTGACGCCAGAAGATGGGCGTGTTGCCCAGTAGTTTGGCCCAGCGAGAGCATACTGATCTCAGGCATGCCAGGTAAATATAGTGGCAGAGCACATATTCACCCTCGCTCCGTACGTGTTGATGGAAGGGAGGGGGTCGAGGAAGATACTGGAGGAAAATGAGGTGTAGAATGTCGAGCGGGAGGCGGTGTATGGTGGTGGTGGGCTGGTTCATGACGAAGTGCTGATCCTCCCTATTAAGTCTCGATGATTTAGCAAAGAGACAAGGAGTTAGTAAGCTGTATACCGTTAATACGAATTGGCAGTCTACCTTGTCGAGGATTTCATTTTTATTTATCCCTCTCTGGGGGTTCAAGGTCTGGTGGTAGTAAAGCCGGAGGATATCGAAGGACGCACAGTCTAACACTAGTGTTGACTGGCCAATCACTATTTTAACCAGCCCAACTAGCTGGGCGAACCTTGGAACCTTCTCGTTTTGATCGGGAGGACCTGGCACAGAACTAAATGGGCGGTAATCAGAAATAAGCCTCGTAGGTGTTTAGGCAGTAGGGTACCTTGACTCACAGCAGAATGTTACTCGCGATCGTTTGGAAGGGTCTTCAGATTTTGGACAGACCGTAGCACGAACCCCCTGAGAATGTTCAAGGGGAGCGACTACCGTTGGCTGTCAGGGAGCGTTAGCATCAGGGTGATGTTACGACAAATGAGTATATAAACGCTGACCGGTTTGACTTTTGGATTCTAGTTGTGGTGTGAGACCAGGGTTGTCATCGCGCGGGCCAGTTGGTGACACAAGACGAAGACACCGGAGAACACCACGTGGTTTGAACGTCCACGCCCACAAGTCGAATGTCGATATGACCGACAAATACGAAGTATCGGTGCGTCTCTGTCAAAGGAGCACTCCTAACATGGAGGGCGTGCCGGGGATGTTGAAGCTGAACATGCTCACTCGATCGCGCTCAACTTACTCGGGGTTTAGAAATCACCGTGACAGTTGGTATCGCTGACAGTTGGTGTATCATTGACAAACTCGGGTTTTGGAGTTTTGGGAGTAGATCAATTAGGAAATATTAGTGGTGTAGTTAAGTTAGTTCATCGAGACTGGCGGGAGCAGAAATTGAACCCGACATCGATCATGATATAAACAGACCGTGAGACACATGACGTATTCCAGGCACAAGCAGATTGGGGAGTCAACTGGCTTGATCAAGGCCGACTTTGAGATCGCCTTTCACGAACAACGGGAATAGACGACGCGTTATTGGTATTGTCTCAGAACTTGCTGCCTGTTACATCATTCTAGAACCTTCCAAACCAACCAGGTTTCTGATATTGGATACGATCGTCCTCGGGAAGGCCAGGGAGAAGCGTGCGCTGATCTCGGGATTCACCACGGGATTGCCCATACGTACAGACATTTATGAGCATCGGCTGGCCAGGTTGACTACCCAAGCTCACGAGGGCAGTCTCCTTGAGAGTTAGCCTGACTCTCGTCATCCGGAATGAAGCAAAGTTCACGGACCGAAGTTCCTTGAAAGTTACAGCAAAAACGCGTCTCTCATACGCCTTGAATACGCGAGAATTCGCCCGCGATCGTGGTAATGGTAGATAAATATCGCGGATTCCCGATTACCTCGCGTTCCCCTCCCCAGGACGCTGTGTGATCGCTCATCACCCCAGCCCGGCACTTTTCTCAGCTGATTCCTCTCCCTTTTCCCAAGCGTGCTCTCGCATTTTTCTCCTTCTCCCCTTCCACCACCTCCCCATTTCCCCCTGCTTGCGTTGCTCAATCGCGATAGTAGGCATCTACAATGGCATCTCTCCAAGCTCCAGCCCAACCTGGAACCCCGGGGGCGAGTTTGCCCGGCACTCCCGTGCACTCGATCCACACGATGAGGAGGAAAGCTGCAGGCCACAGTGGACCTCTAACCAAGATCCTTGTCGCTAATCGAGGTGTCAGTCTCTTCTTATCGCTACCGTCTCCCCGCCGTTTCACGCATGACTGACCCTCCAATGGCCATGCCACGACACAGGAAATCGCTATCCGGGTCTTTAGGACTGCCCATGAACTCGCAATGCACACTGTTGCTATCTATTCCTTTGAAGATCGATTGTCTGCGCATCGTCAGAAGGTGCGTGGGCGTTATCATCCGCAGCCGCTTCAAACGTCGCTTATCCCCCCAACATCGCTCAGGCCGATGAGGCGTACCAAGTCGGAAAAGGTCTCACGCCCGTAGGAGCCTATCTCGCTCAGGACAGCATTATCGACATCGCGATTGAGCATGGTGTCGACATGATCCATCCAGGGTCAGTCTTCGTCTTTGTAATACGCTGTGATCTGGCGTTCGATCACGAGCTCATGTTTACAGCTATGGCTTCCTCTCCGAGAATGCTGAATTCGCTCGTAAAGTTGAAGACGCCGGACTCGCATTTGTTGGACCCACCCCTGAGGCCATTGATACGCTGGGCGACAAGACCAAGGCCCGCACCGTAGGTTAGTCCTAGCGTTCCAGGGTCCAAAAACCTCCCGTTCTAATGCTCCGCAGCTATGCAATGTGGTGTTCCTTGTGTCCCCGGTACACCTGGACCCGTTGCATCATACAAGGATGCCGCCAAGTTCATTGAGGAGTATGGCTTCCCTGGTAAGATTCGAAATTTACCCAACTGTGTGGCGATACTCAAGTTCTTTCCTGACTTCAGTGATCATCAAGGCTGCGATGGGAGGCGGTGGACGTGGTATGCGTGTTGTGCGCGAAGCATCCGAGTTCGAGTCTTCCTTCAGCCGTGCTGTATCTGAGGCGAAGTCTGCTTTCGGCGATGGTACCGTTTTCATCGAACGCTTCCTTGACCGCCCCCGGCACATCGAAGTCCAGATCCTTGCCGACGGTCAAGGCAATGTTATTCACCTTTTCGAGCGCGACTGCTCAGTCCAACGGAGGCACCAAAAGGTCGTCGAAGTCGCCCCCGCCATGCACCTCCCTGAAAATGTGCGACAGGCAATGTTAGACGATGCCATCAAAATCGCCAGAAGCGTTGGATACAGAAACGCCGGTACCGCAGAGTTCTTGGTTGACCAACTTGGCAGGCACTACTTCATCGAAATCAACCCCCGTATTCAGGTCGAGCACACTATCACTGGTCGGTCGAACCCTCGGTGTCGTCGTCACCTATGATACTTACGGATAGTGCATTACAGAGGAAATCACCGGTATCGATATCGTCTCGGCTCAAATCCAAATCGCCGCTGGCGCGTCACTTCCCCAGTTAGGGTTGACGCAAGAAGCGATCTCCAAGCGTGGATTTGCCATTCAATGCCGTATCACCACCGAAGATCCCGCACAGAACTTCCAACCTGATACAGGCAAGATCGAGGTTTACCGAAGTGCCGGTGGTAACGGCGTGCGCTTGGATGCTAGTTCCGGTTTCGCTGGGGCTCAAATCACGGTACGCGTATTTGGGAACTACCAGATAATCTTATTCCTGACCTTTGTATTACAGCCTCACTATGACAGTTTGCTCGTGAAGGTATCCGTCAGTGGCACCACGTATGAAGTTGCGCGACGGAAGATGCTTCGTGCCCTCGTCGAATTCCGCATCCGCGGTGTCAAGGTTTGTCACGAGTCTCTTTGAGCACCTGACACAGGCTAACGGGTGGTTGAATAGACAAATATCCCTTTCCTCTTCCGTCTTCTCACCCACGACGTTTTCATCGCTGGAAAGACTTGGACGACTGTAGGCAACCAACCTCGCTCCTCCACCTGGTCCTGTTTCTAACCGATCACCCCTAGTTCATTGACGATACGCCTGAGCTTTTCAAGCTTGTCGTTACTCAAAACCGTGCCCAAAAGCTTCTTGCCTATCTTGGCGACCTCTATGTCAACGGAAGTTCTATCAAGGGACAAGTCGTAAGTCGTTTCCATTCTGCCTTTCATTTCTTCGACTCTCTTACTGATGCACTCGGTATAGGGCGAGCCAGGCCTCAAGACTGAGATCGTCGTTCCTCCTCTACCCAACCGTGACGACCCCAATGGCCCACCTCTCAACACCTCCGTTCCCTGCGAAGTCGGCTGGAGAAATATTATCGTTAAAAAAGGTCCTGAGGCCTTCGCCAAGGCTGTCCGTGCATACCCAGGCTGCCTCATCATGGACACAACTTGGCGCGACGCCCACCAAAGCTTGCTTGCCACTCGCCTCCGTACCATCGATATGTTGAACATCGCCAAGGAAACTAGCTGGGCTATGGCAAACGCCTACTCCCTCGAATGCTGGGGCGGTGCTACATTCGATGTGGCCATGCGATTCCTCTACGAAGACCCTTGGGAGCGCTTGGTTAGTGGCCCGCTATGCCTTCCAGTTTTCCGATCAGTTGCTAAACTCAATCTACAGAGGGCGATGCGCAAACTTGTTCCAAACATTCCCTTCCAAGCTTTGGTCCGTGGTGCGAATGCCGTTGGCTATACCAGTTACCCGTAAGGTCCCTCTTTCAGATCTCCAAGTCTGTATCATTGACAGGTCTTATCTAGCGACAACGTCATCTATGACTTCTACAAGAAAGCTGTGGAGAACGGTATGTGCCCCCAATCATCCTGATTTATCCGTGACGAACCTTCCCTCGCCCTCTAGGTTTGGATATCTTCCGTGTGTTTGACTCCCTTAACTATATCGGTGAGTTACAGCACCATTGCGAACCAGCTCCTTTCGTATGCTAAACCCTTTTTTCTTTTTTCTTTTTTTTCCTTTTTCCTTTCAGATAACGTACGTTACGACGTGAATGGTGGGCGGCACCACTCTGATTTTTCTGTCATCAGATGAAACTCGGTATCGATGCTGCCAAGAAGGCTGGTGGTGTCTGCGAAGCCGTCGTCTGCTACAGCGGCGATGTTGCTGACCCCAAGAAGACCAAGTATACCCTCGAGTACTACATGAACTTTGTCGACGAGCTTGTCGCAGAGGGTATCCACGTTCTCGGTATCAAGGACATGGCGGGTCTGCTCAAGCCTTCGGCTGCTACTCTGTGAGTCACTCAATCATTCAAACGCGTTGGCATTTCGCTGAGTAATCAACAGTCTCATTGGGTCCATCCGCAAGAAGTACCCCGACCTTCCCATTCACGTGCACTCCCATGACACTGCTGGCATTGCTGTCTCGAGTATGCTGGCGGCAGCCGCCGCCGGCGCAGACGTGGTGGACGTCGCCATTGACAGCATGTCTGGTCTCACGTCGCAACCGTCGATGGGTGCCATCTGCTCGGCCCTCGAACAGTCGAACCTTGGAACTGGTATCCGCTATGACGATATCCAGGCCCTTAATCTCTACTGGACACAGGTCCGCATGATGTACTCCTGCTTCGAAGCTAACGTTCGCGCTTCCGATTCGTCCGTCTTTGAGCATGAGATGCCGGGAGGACAATACACCAACCTCATGGTGAGTGGCAACTTGTGGATAGGTCGAGGCTTAGCTTATGCTTCGTGTTGGTAGTTCCAAGCTTCTCAGCTCGGCTTGGGTACTCAGTGGACAGGTGCGTGATGTTGAACACGATCTGACACCCGTCTAACGGAGGGCAATGTTGCAGAGGTCAAGAGGAAATACGTGGAAGCCAACAAATTGGTGCGTCGCTGAATCTATCGCACGCAAACTTGCGCTAATCATTGTTGTCAACAGTGCGGCGATATCATCAAGGTCACTCCGTCGTCCAAGGTTGTCGGAGATTTCGCACAGTGGATGACATCCAACAACCTCACCGCTCAAGAGGTCCTCGATCGTGCTGAAACTTTGGACTTCCCCTCGTCCGTCGTTGAGTTCTTCCAAGGCTACCTCGGCCAACCCGTCGGCGGCTTCCCCGAGCCTCTGCGCTCCCGCGTCATCCGCAACAAGCCAAGAATCGATGAACGTCCCGGTGCCAAGCTCCCAGCGCTCGACTTGAGGAAGATCAAGCAAGAGCTCCGCGCCAAATTCGGCAAGCACATTACCGATGTCGACGTCGCCTCGTACGCCATGTACCCCAAGGTCTTTGAAGAATACCAAGGCTTCTTGAACAGATACGGTGACCTTAGGTTAGTCGATCGTATGTCCTCGACAGGATTTTTGGTTGATAGGTTGCTGTTAGCGTGCTTCCTACCCGCTATTTCCTTGGCAAGCCTGAGGTTGGCGAAGAGATGCACATTTCAATCGAAAAGGGCAAGATGCTCATCATCAGGCTTATGGCCATTGGTGGGCTTATGGAAGGGAAGGGTCAACGTGACGTCTGGTTCGAGGTCAATGGCGAGGTATCGACGGCTTTTTTTACGGTCGTTGGCGTTATGATCGCTGATGTGCCCGCCGATGTTCCCAGGTCCGTGCTGTCCCAGTTGAAGACAAGAACGCTGCTGTCGATACCGTAACCCGCGAGAAGGCTAGCAACGACCCCGGTTCCGTCGGTGCGCCCATGTCTGGCGTTGTTATCGAAGTCCGTGTCAAGGAAGGCCAGGAAGTCAAGAAGGGTGATGTCCTTTGCGTCCAGAGCGCGATGAAGGTACGTTTCCATAAACGTTCTCGACGACGTGGTTTGCTCACCTGTGTCATATCAATAGATGGAAAGCGCCGTTTCTGCACCCGTATCAGGCCACGTCGCTCGCGTCGTATGCAAGGAGGGCGATAGTCTCCAATCCGGTGATCTTCTCATTGAAATTAGGCACTAAAGCCAAGTATGGACTGAGTGTGCCAAAATAGTGTTGTAACCTCATTTGTTGTAGTGATTTTTGATTTCTTGGAGTTAATCATATTATAGAGAAAACTGAGCTCTGTAAAACCAGCTTCTGTGCGTTGGGATTGGTGGTGGTTGAGCTAATGAGGTAAATTGCTGATTCAAACTCCGCTTGGTGAGATATTCGACTCTGGGCTGAGTTTTATCTCAGCGCCTTTACAAAGACCGACAACAGAAAACAATGGTAGGTCGTCCCCACCAACCTCCACAACATAGACTAAACGTATGATAACGTGGTGTAGGCGCCGCCCCGAGCAAAAGGGGGCAAGATGCTCACCCTTCTGAATCACATCGTCAAAATCACGCTCAACGACGGACGCACGCTGATGGGCAAAATGCTCGCGTTCGACCGACACATGAACCTCGTCCTCGCAGACTGCGAAGAGTTTCGTCGGATCAAGAAAAAGAAGAAGGCCGACGACCCGATGGGCGGTGCGGCCGAGGTCGTCGAGCAGAAGCGGACGCTTGGGTTGGTGATTCTGCGAGGCGAGACGGTCGTCAGCCTGACGGACGAGGGTGCGCCGGTTGTCGTTGATGAGGATAAGAAGGGCGGGGTGCGTTGTTCTTTTCTTTTGGGGGTGGTGTGTTGGGATCGCTGACGAGGGTTTGCGTAGATGATGCCTGGACCCGGACGCGGTATGCCGGCGGGACGTGGGATTGGTATGATGCCTCCTCGTATGTCCTGTTTCCATCCCCTCTCAACCTCTCATCCGCTCATCATCCTGTTTTTTTTTGTGGTGTTTAGCGGGGGGGATCCCACCTCCATCGATGGCCGCGCGGCCTATGCCATACGGTATGCCTCCACCCGGTATGCCAGGAGGGGGGGGCGTGCCACCTCCGCCACCTGGAATGCCAGGTTTCCGTCCTGGAGGACCGTTCCCGCCTGGTCCGCCTGGGTTCCCGGGTATGCCGCCTCCACCTGGATTTGGTGGGCCTCCGCCGCCTGGGTAAGTCGTCTTTCCTTTTACTAGAGTTCATTTCGTGTTCCTGATAAGGGTTTTTGGTGGTATTGCAGGTTCCAAGGTCAACCACCAGGCCCATGAACGAGGTGACCGGAGAGGACTCTGCCTCGGTACATGTATCCTTACCTATTCACCGACCGCGCTACCCATTGCTTTAGTGTAAGAGCACCTGAATTACGACGTGATGTACCCTCACAGTAACGTCTACTCCAAAAAACGAGCGGAAAGTCCATTGTTGATGTCTAAAAACAACGATGGATGAACGATAGGTGTTGTTCTTGAGAACGAAACGAGACTAAGAGCATATAAGCTATGGCTACAATCCACGACCAAGAGACGAGTGCTGAGTGACAACGACAACGACCAACAAAACTAATAAAGAAAAAACGCGATACAACCACCCGACCAGTTCAATCTGTCTCCCACTGCGCTTTCGTACCCCACTTGGATCCCATCCAATCTTTGAACAAATCACCCACCATATTGGGGCGCAAGGTGACGTCGTCATTGACACAGATGATAGACGGCTTATTCGAATTCGACTTTTCGAGGGCTTTGAGCATCCCCAAGACGCGGGTGGTAGAGGACACCGTCTCGAGTTGGTAAAATGCCGATGGAGTATTTCCTGCCGGCCGTATCGTCTCAGCAACAAGTTGTGGAAAGAGGAACAAGTTGGAGAAGGACAGACCTATCATAAACCTATACCGATAAATAGCTTGCACAACCCACTGTCTTACGGTGAGATTCCCGAATTGGACATTTGCGAGGGTAAAGTCGGTCCACTCCCACTGCTTCGAGAGGGGCAGGCGTGTTATACTCTCTGTCTGGGCGAAGAGGCGGGATTTACGTGGGGGCGAACGTGTAGGGGAAGGGAGGAAGGCGGAGAGACCTTGCGTGCCCGTTCTATTCACCAACGCATCGATAACTGGCGCGAGAACGTTAGTATCGAGATCGGAAGAGCGGGAGGGAGACGCACTGCAGTCCCCACACTCCGGCACGCGGAATGCAACGTGTTTGAACACTTCTGTCGCGCTGAGAGTAAGGTTACTTGGTGGATACAAACATTGCTGTAGGTCGATCCTGCATGTGAGCGCTGGGTGGGATCGCGTAGGGAGTTCTGGGACGGGGTGGGTGAAATTTGGGAATCGTCGGAACCCGGCTTTACGCAGCCAGGCGTAAGGGTATCCGTCGAAGCTCGCTGGAGAAACAGTGCACGTCGTGTTAAGGAAAGTTGAGTGAGGAGATGTGTTATACACGGGACGTACAATAAACTAGCTCCGTGCTGCCGTTCTTTGGTGCGTCTGGAGCATCGAACAGTGTGGACTTCAAGTTTTCCAGCGTCGAGCGTACACCCCGCTCGACCTCGGTGACATTCTCGCCTGGAGCACCGCCAAGGAGGGACCAAGCGCGTGTGGTATGCTCGGCGGTCCACTCATCGTTGTCACCCCCTACGGACGCAACAAAGAAAGACCAGAGCAGAATCTCGCGCCACCGCTCGACGACGTAGTGCGTGACGAGGAAAGTGGTGGATGAATCAGGGTCAATGTGGGTGAGACTGCGGAACGGGTGGCTGGAGGTCGTGGCGAGTTCTTCGCCCCATATCGCCCAGATTTCTCGGAGAAAAGACTTGCTGAGGGTCTTGGCGATGTGGGCTAGGTATGGTCGTTTGCGTACGCCAAAACGGCCGTCTGCAGGTGCGGTGTTGGTGCCGAGGGGGAAGGTAGAGGTTGAGATTTGTCTTACCTAGGAATTGGTTGGAATGCTGGAGAGCGACCCACTCTCCGTGCATTGTGCCGTAACCACCAACGAGTAGGTCGGATTGCATGCGGAAAATCGGACCTGTGACTAACAGGTATCAAAGCGTCAATAGGCAATATTAGCTGGGAGGATCTGTCCCCGTACCTTCCGTATAAAAGTCATACGTGGACATCTCGGTATTGAGGAATACATCGTCATTCATATAGACACTGCAAAAACAACGCAGTCAGCAAGGTGGGAGAGTGGCTAGAGACGATACGTACAAGTGTTCAGACACGCCTTCAATATGACCAAGACGCGACTCGATAGCCAGACTATTGAATATCGACTTGTTCTGGAGGGGACCAAAGATATTGGAATGATGGACAACGCTAAGTGGCGTCTCGCCGTCCCGCCAAGTCCTCGGCACACTCCCGGCCGCAAGATCATCCCTATTGACCAACCACGCTGGGATCTGCCCCAGCCTCCACTCCCTCCCATCATCACACCCCGGATACGGAAAATCCGACGTGACGACAAACAGCTCGCGTGCGCTACTCCTAAAGTTCTGGAGCACGGACCGCACGGAGTGGCGCAGCTCGTCGTATTGGCGAAACGCCTTGGCGTTGGCGGGTGGGAAGTAGGCTTTCGGGTGGAGGGTTTGTTCGTGCTTGAGGTTGTATCGATAGGCGGCCTCGTGTAGGCCGTCCGTGCCGTTGACATATGTCCACACGACATCGAGTTTGCGTGTCGATTCGGGGGTGGAGGGCGTACACGGCCGACCGTGTGCGACAAGGTCGTCTAGGCACGTCAATGGCACGGCGAGGGGTTCGAGTGAGGGAAACTGAGTGAACATCGGCCCGTTGTTCTTGTTGGCGTCGATATGGATGGGAAGATAAACATTGTCGTATTTCGCACCGTCTGCAAATGCAAAGTACTCCCCGTCCCGTATAGTTGTGGGCACTTGGGAGTGGTTACAGACGATGTTGTGATACGCGTACGAGCTGGAGGAGGTAAATCGAAACACCTTGGAGAGGTGCGGTTTGATGAGCGACGGATACACCACAACGCAGAGACAAATGACGAAAGCAGAGAGAAGGAAAAAGAGAGAGCGACGGAAGGAGCGACGTGCGGCTGGCATGAGCCATGTTGGGGAAGGAGACGGCGAAGGCGATGGTGGTGATCCGGGCGGCACCACGGCAGTCAGGGGGCGTTTGTTCTTGTTGGGGGGATGTCCGACCACTGTACCGGGCTCTCTGAGCAGCCAGTGCGACGCGGTCGGTGGTGAATCTAGGAATCTTGGAGGGAATGTCGACATTCGGAGTGCATTGGTCGGGGGAGGGGACGGGGGAGATATAGGGAGTGGTAGGAGGAAAAAAAGGAAGCCGATCGCTGGCAAGTCCCTAAGTAAAGCTCTCCGGGTGTATTTTCGTATCGCGTTTCGGCATTGATAACCTAACTTACTGTCCGGGGGCTATTTTCTACCTTGACTCAACAGGCACTCACACGATAGGATTAATAATAGTGTCCATCCCAAATCCGGTCGTGTGTCCAACACGACCTTGGACCAATCATGCTTAGTTCTCCCAAGCAGCTTTGGTTCCCCACCGGTTCTTCATCCATCCTTCAAACATCTCCCGGATCACCTCGGGCTGCCACCGCACGTCATCATTGATACAAATCAATGCTGGGTCGTCTTCTGTCCCAGCACGGTTGTCAAGCGAATATAGGCTCGAGTTGGATTGCAGTGGCGTTTCCAGCCTCACAAACGATGATGGCGTCGAACCTCAGAAACCACTCAGCTTCTAGCTCATATGACCGAGAAACGCTCCACATACCGATGACAAACCGGTAGCGGTACAATGCTTGGAGTACCCACTGCCTCACGCTCATCACATTTGTGCGCACCCCTCGGAGCGTATAATCCGTCAATTCCCAATTCCGAGTCAAGGGAAGGCGTGCAATCCTGTCAATCTCGTCGGACGTCTGTCGCAGTTTCGTTGGGAACTTCCGAGCTCGGTCCGGAAGGAACGGGCCCAAACCCAGTCGTCCCGATTTAGACATCAACGCGCTGACGACTGCAAAAGAGTTATTAATAGCACAAGGTGGGAAAACACTGCATGGAACAAACTTACTGCAGTCACCGCATTGCACGTTTCTATACGCGACGTTCTTGAAGATTTCGGATGCCCTCGGATGCCGATGGTCGGAAACTTGGAAGCACGTCTGCATGTTGATATTGCAGTGACTCGCGACATGATTCCCTCGCTTCAATGGATCATCCGTCGTAAAATCCGGCCATTCTTTGAACCCAGTGCGTCCCATCCCGGCGTAAGGATATCCGTCATAACTTGCTGTGACCCCCCAAAAATAGTTAGCCCGACATTGACCCCGTACACCGCGGACACTCACAGAATACAACATGGGTTTCCCGTGCAGTCGTTTGGGAATTCAGTCGTAAGAGAGTCTCTCGCATGTCTCTCCGTACGCGTAGCTCATGTCGTTTGGGATCACCTCCCAACTTGATCCATGCGGTCAACGTTTGTTCCTCTCCCCATTGATCATCGTCCCCTCCTATCGAGGCCACGATAAATGACCATAGTAACGTTTCTCTCCATTTTTCAATAACATAATGCGTCATGAGCACGGTGATTGACACATCGGCCCCTATGGCCGTGTCAATGCGATGTGGGTGTCCCGCAGTAGAATCCAAATCGGCACCCCAGATTAGGGAAACCTCTTTCAAGAACGGCATCGTGAGGGTCTTGGCCGTATGCGCCACGTAAGGTCGACTGCGCAGACCAAACCGGGCGTCTAAATTCAAACAGGGTCCTCGTCAAGGGGTCTTCCACACCGTCACCCAGACACATCACTCACTTAGTAGCTCGTTCGTGTGCTGCAGGGATGCCCATTCACCGACCTTGGGTCGGTTCGGGTTGATTAACAAGTCTGGTTGAAGCCGAAAGACGGGTCCATAGCCTAACGTAATACCGAAAATCAAAGAAACATATTCCGTAAATCATCCCTAATGCCACAGCTAACAACGCACCTGGAGAGTAAAAATCGCGAGTAGTGAGTTGTCGTGCAAAGAATACATCATCATTGGTATAGATACTGTTCAATATGGATTAGTGCGGAGCGGGTTATTGATGGGATCGGAAACACTCACAAGACATCTGAAACATCCTCAAGATAAGCCAACCTGGACTCGATAGCGAGACTGTTGAACGTGGGCCCGTCATATAGGCCCCCAAATAGTCTAGAGTGATGCATGACATAGAGAGGGGTGTGGCCATCTGACCACGATAGTTTGTCATGAGGCGTCAACCACTGCGGCACCTGCCCCAAATTCCACGTCTGCCTCCCCCGACACCCCGGAAACGGATACTCTGGCGCGATCACCAGGAACCTACTCGCACTCTCCCTAAAATTCTTCAACACCGATCGAACGGAGTAGCGGAGTTCGTCAAACTCGCGCAGGATGGACTCCTTGCGTTGCGGGATCACGCTTGTCGAACGATAGGAGGATTGGAGGGACGTGCGGTGGGTGATTTGATGCAGATGGTCTGAGCCATTCACATAGGCCCATACGACGTCGAGTTTGCTAGGTGAAGCCGCCGTGTCTTCGCATCGAGCGCCTTTGGAAATATTGTCGTCGAGGCACGCAAGCGGACTATCCTCCTCCTCGTCCAACGTCCTCGCCACGCCGTTATTCGCATCCTGCTTCCGCAACACAGGCTTGTACCTCCCCTCAAACGGACTCGCCTCGGGTGGGAACGTGTACAGCCGCGTCTCCGCACCCGTGTCTGCGTCCGGAGGTGGAGAAGGCAAGCTCAAGCTTTTCACGCAGCCCTCGCCTTTCCACTCCACTCCAGACCACTCTACACCGCTCGACGCGTACCTCCAAAACACCAAACCCGCCAAGAATAAGACGAGTGCGAACCGTTGGCGTGTGACGCGATAGGAAAACCTCCGTGAGCTGCTTCGAGGAAAGCCGGTGGCCTTATGGGTCGGGCTGTTGGGACTCGGCAAGAGTTCGTTATACGAAGGCCGTCGACGCATGTAGTCTGGTGGGCAGTGTCGTCCGTCGTGGGTGGTGGAGCGATGGGGGTTTGACGTTGACTGATGAACGTTTTGCGTCCAAGGGGAAAGAGTGGACCTGATTACGTGAGTACCGAACATGCCATGTGACGATATCCGGTTCCTGTGGATCCCTCACTTGTTCGACCACGTCTGCTGTGGACTAAGTAAAGTCCTCTTCGAGACGTACCTTGCTAGTCAAAAGCTAAAGTTCCCAGATTACCCAGTGCCAAGAAACGCCACTCGTGCTATTTTTGACTACCTCTGTCGCCCCTTTGTGCGCACAGTGCGAGCGAGAAGTTGCCTTGTACCGCCCACTGCTGAATTGGTCGTCTTCCGTCGGGGTGACGACCACTTCTTTTATTCGCGAGGAATCCCTGGCCTCTGCCGACATTGTATTTCGTCGCGTGCCGAACTTCACCGACGACGCATGCACCACGACAGAGGAAACAATGTCGGCGGCTTCTTTTTCAGGAAAGGCGAGGTTGGAAGAAAGCCTTATGTAAAGCACACGGGGTGAAAAGGATCTAGCGGCGCCTTGACAAAGACGAAGGGAGCTGGAAGAGATGGATGAGAAAGTGTTGAAGAGGAGAGATGCGAAGATACAAACCGCAACCGCCTCCGTCGGCCAGACGCCGTCACATCGCATAGGACAGCCCATCTTATCATACGCAGGAAAAGGACGGAGAGACAGACGCCCAGATCCACGTAGAAATTAGAAAGAGGAAACATAACTGCAACAAGTAACATAGCATCGGCTCCATGTACCAGAATAGTAAGGACGAGAATAGGTAGCTGCGGAGTGCTACGGAGCACGACTTGGGACATTTCTGACGTCATACCACTCTAAATAGGGTCTCATTCCGGCGGGTGGACAGCGGCAACACATGTCGGCAGATCTCTCAATCTGGTAACCCGCGATCCTTGCAATGCCACGAGGACACAAACTCAGCTTCCCACTACGAATCCTGAGCACTACAAGCGCCTCTTCAAAGAATCCCGTGCTGAGAACCTCACTTCCTCGCTGGCCCAATCATCATTCAGTGCGCGACTTTTGCCCCCCACTGAGCTCGCACCTCTTCTCCAACGTCTATCTACACGGTCATCTGTTCGAAAGTTCCTCCAATGCTACCGCCAAATCCGAATGACAGACCGGAAATGAAACGCGTCAATACGTTCCCATACCCACTCAAAATCTCCCCGTACGTACATACTACACACGCTTAATGTCCGTACGCCAAATACGGTAATTCATGCCTTTAATACCCACCTGGGCTCAGTTCGCATGCCTCAAGGCCTTCCCAGCGACCCCGATCCCATAATGGATTTTCATTTTAATGAGCATTTGTAAATGCATCGCGCAAGGGAAGGGTGAAGGAAAACCTACATCGCGGCCAAGTCATGAGCAGCGAACTTTGCGAGCTCAATCGCGTGCTGCCAGCAGTGCATCCCGGAGCTCTCACGTTATTACGAGTTCGCCACCCGAAAATGATATCGCCACGGACATCCACGTGGACACACAGGGTGCTCGTAATCTATCCAACACGGAATGAAACAAAGCAAAACGTCATATCTCAAAGTAGGATACGTACTCACATCGGACGAGCTTCCTAACAGCCGGAGTACAGACGATCTCCCGTTCCTAACAGTTCCTAACAAAACCCAAAAGATCAAGAGGAACCTGGTCGCCAGAACAGGCTTATCACCCACTCACATTCATAGAAGAACCCAACCTCAATTGACCGACCGAAGCCCTCCCGCCAAGGACCGGACGGATCCCAATCATAATGAACGGCGTACAACTCGCACAGGGAAACAGAAAAACTCACCGTCCATCGAAGGGTAGGGTTGTCGTACTTGCTTGTCAACTGCCGGATGTCCTTAGGATCCACTTGTGAACTTCGGTGAGAACCGAGAGACAAGGAAGTGCAGAGTACACACCTATCTCCCTAACCTATATTATCGACGCCCAAACCATCCGAGGAACACGAATCCATCTGCGCAGTGCACGCATTCGATCGACGTCGAATGCCGGCGTCGCCAATTGAAGATCCGTATTCAGCGGAGAGCGGCGCACCCAAATATGCATCCCTGCCCTGACCGCAAAGGTACTTCTCAACATACTATCGGAAAGCACCATATACATGAAAACTCACCGGATCACCCTCGCCACCGCCTCTCCAAAAACGTCGGAGACGGGGAATAAAACGCCCCAAACAACCCGACGTTTCTTCAACACCGCGCCGTACGGCCAGGAGGATCCCGATACCGACATCACCCAGGGATATTCTGACGAGCAATATATTTGACTCCCGTGCAGGAGATTGTTGGCGTGTGGTATGCAGGAACGTGGCGTATGATGCACATCCTCATAGAATGCGAACGACAAGCTCGCCAAGACCCATCCTGAACGTCCCGAATGAATTCAGACGCGTCGTACGGCCGTACCGGACCACCCGACGTGCGGGGGGTGCGATACATTCTCGAAGCATCAGTTGCAACCTCTCCGTCTGTTTTTTCCTAAAACGTAAAACGTTCAGCCTGTACACAACAGCCAAACTCCATCACCGCTCACCAGATGGTACCGCCACGACCACGCCTGCCCAAAAATATACACTCAGAACGGTTCCGATTTCGAGAACGTGTGTGTTCGCACCGACGTCCCGGGGGTGGTCGCGGGGAATAACCACGACAGCGCAAAAACTCCGTTCCACCAATTCATTCACACTCTCTTCTCTTTAGATCCCGGTCGGAACGGTCGTCCCGAAAGTGACGGAAGAAAGAACCATCCGGTAGTCGTCCGTGTATTTGAATAATGACGCATGTGTCGGTGCGTGCACGTCGGACAGAGCCGGGTTCGACATACGATTTGAATTGGATAGGCGCCATTCGAAGGACGGCCTAACGCCACGTACGGATCTCTTTAGCCTAATCTTTTGATTCGTCTTTTGCGATACTGTGGCATGTGCGTTGTATGACGCCATACATACGCGCCCCTTTACTACACCTAGATAGTCGAATAGAACGTTCAATCTAACGACTCTCGTCGATAACTCACAGTTGCGAGATACAGGGGGCAGTTGGTCTAAGATTACACTCAAGCAAGCTGCACCGTACGGCCGTACCGTGACGTTTTCTTTTCTAGCAGGGTGCATCAAACGTTCGATTTTGATCCCTGTGCAAAATGAAAGAAGGGTTGTCGAGGTGGGGGTTGTGGGGGACGGGTGGCTGTACCGAGTCATGTCTGACCCACCAAGATACGCCTTCAAGCTGGGGTTCACTGCAGGTAGCGAGGAGAGGCTTACAGTCGTGCGCTGCTCGCCAGAGCAGCTGTAGCTTTAACAAGTGAGCAAACCGTCTGTTAGCAAGTATAGAGAGGGTAGACAAAGGTGGGGACTTACGACTTTCAACACATCCCTCGAATCCCAACCCCTCCACGTCCACGTGTAATCACCCCTCTTCGTCACAACAACCAAATACGCAGCAGAAAGAGGAAGATCCTTCCAATACCCTCCCGCAAGACCGATAACTCTCCCACCTAACAAAGCAAATGCGGAACGAGATCCCGGTATGACGATTTCTCCGCCCCCTTCTCTCGAACAGATGGCGGCGGAACGAGACACAAACTGTTGGATCTGGGGTAAACGTTCATGACTCGCTGGAAGAAATGGAACTTGAGGACCTCCTGTATCCAGTATCATCGTCATGCTAGACTCTACACGTATGTCTACAAAAACTAACGCATAAACGATTCAGCGATAGAGCACACCAAAGATCGTTAAACCACACCACACTCACCTTTATTACAAAAAGAAAAGAGCCCGAACCCCAAGGCCTTCCCAACCCCACACCCCCCAAAAGACGTCCTTCGCAAGACCCGGCCCACTCACCAGGTAACTCACCTCAACCCACAAGACCTGTACATCATCCCATCTCGTAGCGCGCTAGACCTGATCCCAACGCGTCTCAGCTAGAACAAAAACCCAGGGCAAGAGCGAACATCTCTCATCTCTTCACCTCCTCTCTCAAAACGCACTCACCGACTCCCTCAATCGAACAACACCAACTCCTCCAAACCACCGAGCTCCGACGAGCTTATTTCTCCCCAAAGAAGACCTCGGCATGTCCCGAATGAACACTGAACGCGAACAGGAAAACGCGGGGTAAGAAGAACACGACGTCGAAGAACCCATCGTCCGCCCCAAAACCGGGTGGGATGGCGAGAGATGCACCTACCCCTCGCCCACACCCACTCGCACGTCCTCACCGTCTTCTTGCCCACGTTTCCGGAGCGACAAACCGAACGAAAAAGACTTGGACACCGTCATCGACGTCGTCGCAGAGGCATCCTGCTCACCCAAGGCAAAGTCATATCTGTGTCCTCAAAAATGCTTATCTCCCCTCGAGCGGCAACTCCCGACGTCACCTCAACAGCGAGCCACCCTCCCCCCTCGGGCGAAGCTAAACCTCAAACAGCACCATGTACCTTTCCCCCGCAAAAAATATCACCAACGTCGGTCCAACTTTCCGCTCACCTGAACTGAGATTGTCCACTCTGGGTGTTCCGAGACCCGCTGCCCGACAGAGCCAGAAGCGTAGAGGGGGAGAACCAAGAAAACGCGTGTATGTGAAGGACATCCTTCGCTCTCTACATAGTAAGCGCCGCCCGGGGCCCGGTGATTGAGGTATGTCAGTCCATTGGGGGACGGCGTGCGACGCAGAGTCGTACTTGCCCATCAACTCGCCCTCCACACAGAGAGATAACCGATCCACCTGCACAAGGTTTGCGCGTATCCTATTCCTCTCCCTCTCCCCCACATCAAAACGCAGTGCCGTCGAAAATGAATGAACACGTCCATCCATCCACAAGGTGGAGGCGGAAGATAAGAAAAAGGTTCCTGCTCAACGGTACTCGCCACGCAAGTTGGAGAACCAGTCGTCTTCAAAATCCACGTTACTTATCGTCATCATCATTCGAAACGTCGAGTGGTCGATAACGGATACGGGATCGCACCGCGCGGACAGAGCGAGGTCCACCCCTCCCCCAACAACGCGGCCAACGCCCGAACGGGCATCGAGCAAAATGACACCACACGCGCTATATCAAGACACCGAAACCGTGGAGCCCAACTAGCGAGTTGCGGAGGGGGTTAGTTTTGGAGGGGAGAGTTTTGTTGAAAGCCGGACTCGGGTACTGCGATGTCCGCGCCGTTCCTCGAAGCCTGCAAAGAACACCGTAGAAAAAAACATCACGAGGCGCAACGCCTCCCAAACCAGTGGGCAGCGACTTACGACTTTTTCGCTGCGAGGCGTGTGTCTAGACGTCGTGCGGGGTAAGACAGAAGAACGAGGGAGGGTGTAGGTAGGAGGGAGAGGGGGGTCTCGAAAGGCCTCGTCCCCCCCTGCTCCTGCCGTCACTGGGTAGTTGGACGTATTCGAAGGATATGAAGACCCATTGGAATGGGATGCGCAAACGTCGAGTCGTGTCGTGCCGGTTGTTGGAGGTGTGATGGGTTCTTTGCGTTACGACCGTTGATTTGGGTGGGTGTTGTTCGAACTTGGGTGGACCGTAAGGTACGGAGACCAATGGGCCAGACAGTTTCATTCTTACGCTCGTCCGTCCTCCCCGAGGCAGTGGTCGCAAAAAGATTTGGGGTGAGATTGATGCATTCGACGCGAAGGAGCACGGTCGGGATTGGCGTCGACCTTTGGGCAACATATGGCGTTGGCACTGGCGTCCCCGTCGCCGTAATGGCCACTAATTGAGGTTGTCGCAGGGTTGAGCGTGTAGAACGAGGGCACCAAAAAGTAACCGGCCGACCCACGACGGGTGTGCCCGACACCTATTTCGATCGTAGGTGCTCATCATCGTAGATACCGACGAATGCTTCCAAACCCGACCCCGGGTCGCTGCATATCGAGGCACCAGGTGGGACCTTGAAGGGAAATCCGAGTAACGAGCTAGGCCGGTCGATAGTAAGGAACGGGGAAACACTACCACTCCTGTCAACGTCGGCGCCAATACTCACCTAAAAGAAGTTGCGCCACTAACTTTAGTGCTGTCTCCTACACGATCAACCCGTCAAGTGTCGATCGATTCGCAGTTCTCTCCTTAATTCAGAACCGCGATTGTGAAGCTGGATCGTTCTCGAGTGCCACTGTAGCGGTCAAGTAGAGGGACCCCCGCCTCGAAAGGCCTCGGAGCCGATATGGCACCTTGATATTGTTCGGTCGCTGTAGGCTTCTATCGAATAGGGAGACACATTCGTTAATGACCTCTATATCGAGCCTTTGGACGTAGCTAACCCCGTTTTGAACGTACCTCACGGACATCCCATCTCACGTCGCATTCGCGTTCTTCACAAACTCACTGGTCGATCGACCCCCGTCCCTTCAGTTTAGGACGCCGACCGAAACTGGGGTGCGCACAACCAAAAGGAGAATACAGACAGTGCACGATTGTCAAAGTCAGGGGCAGTACCTCTGGGTCTCGGTCGTCGAGACGTGTTCGGAGGTAGGGATGACCGTGTCAAGTCGAAGTCGTTCGCTGCCCTCTTTGCCCGAGAGGGTTGACTCTTCTTTCTTGAGTAACCGGAACGTCGTAAGGAACGTACAGGATTGATGTGCAGGTGCGAATACGAGTCGAATAATGACCGGCGGCGGGTGGGGACTTGGTGTGAGATGGACGGACGGGTCTTGGCGACAGCCTCCCACTTCGATATACTTCGTCGTTGTGGAAGACGTTGTTCTTCGATAAGTTACGTAGCTGACCGATAGAGCGGGCGCGAAGACGAAAAAGTTGGGAGACCCGGATTATGGTATGCCGGCATTGGCGACGACAACCATTGTCGTTCTCGATAACACCGAGCAAGATGCTTTTGGAGTAACCGGGTTGTCAATGCACAAGTGTGCAGTCTTCGATATCGGCTTTTGGGGCTATGAGAATCCCGCTCTTGGAGAATTGGGCAACTTTAATCCCCCGCGTCGACAGATAGCATGTTTGAAGACCGTAAATCATAGAAGTGGATGTGCGTCTGCAGAGAAGCCGATGCAATTGTTGTCCACGTCAACGGAACGTTTGTTAGAAGAGAACAACGTACACAGCGATAACGGGCGAGTTCGGTGGTTCACACGTACGACGGGCTCGTTGGTCTTTCTCCCAACAGCGTAACGTATACTCAGTGCATAGTTCCACGTGTATATCGGTGTGGTTGAAGCTCGAACCACAGCAATTTTGTTTACCAAAACGGCAAAATGAGGTTTCCACGCATGCCCCTCGCACGCGACAATTTAGCTTTCACCACTGTTCGATTTTCTACCGTCGAGAGCGGCAAAAGCAAGACGATGGAGAAACGGGCAGAATAGATGTGGTGATGAATATTGAGGTTTGTTGCCGGGCGAATCGGTGACGCTCCGAATGACGAAAACACGGACGCGTTATTCCAACTCCGACTCAACCACCACCTCCTCCCGACTCTGTCAAAACCCCAGCCCAACTGACTTATCAGAGGTCCTCACTAATCAAAATGGCCGTGAAACAGTGCACACAGCTTCCTCTCCTCGCTCGATTACCCGAAAAGCCCAATACATTGCTTCGAGATTGTTAGGACACCGGAAAGAGTTTGCCCACCGAAGAGCTAAGGGCGAGTTTCGGCTCCGTTAAACGGAACTGTGGATATTTTGGGACCTCCTGTAGTGGCGAAAAGTATAGAAATTACTACGATCGCCACTCCACGATGACCAGCCGCACATATGGCAGGTTCGCGGATGCAGTTGTCACCAAGGCACGTAGGTCCGTTGTTCAACTCTCATAAATCCAACTCCGAAATATGATTTGTAAATCCATCTACCCTTCTAGGTAGACGGACATACCTCATCCGGTGATCAACCTTATGCACCGACCCTCCCCAAGCCAGAAAAGAAACGAGCGGTACTGTGCAAGTTATTGACCCTTGGGCTTCCAAGCCCAACCCAAGCTCCGTAAAACAGACGCCCAACTCGTCGCCGTTCCGCGCGGGCCGTTCAACGCCGTCTCTTGCCCGTCGTCGGGTTGCCCGTTTCCAACCACCTGAGACGTGGCAATGGCCCGTGTAGGCGCCTCATCAAACATTCGCCAAGATCCTTGCAAGGCTATTATCATGCACTGGATCCGTCGGGCGAGAGGAAGCATAGCATGATTGGAGGCTAGCGTCATACCCTTCTGCGCAATAGCCTTTTTTCTTTCCCTTACCGGACGTGATGATATACCGCACTTGCCCTGCAGTGGACTAGTAGCCAAAAAAAAAACGTAAGTCGCCACTCCATTCCGTCTCTATTTCTATAAAAATAGAAAGATTGAATCGCAACAGGTACCCGCGCGATGTCAAACGGGACCGAGTTGGAATTAGGCCGGATGAGGACAACTTGCACCGTTCGAGGTACCCGACAGAGGGACTGACCGAACGACCACACCGCACTTTCCCGGCTCCGAGAAGATGTTCTAGCAAAAACGAGCAACGGTGCACCCGCCAGGGGGGCGACGCATGACCACCCCCGCCCATCACTTGCTTTCATTCAGCGAATGCATCGCTCACAAGACCAACGGCTGTCGCCCTTCGCAACACAATCGCACCGCGGCAATCAACGTGGTGCCGCATCCTTTGAGCCACACAAAGTCCGTCCTTTATTTCAGTTTGGAAGGGTTGGATGGGATCAGCAGGCCGTACTAAGCTCTCTTCGTTTACATCCACTGCGCACGGCGCCTAAAAGAATCCGGTGCGTCAGATGTTTCAAGGTTTCAAGGGCTGTAGAAATGACGGGCTTCCCTTTTTTAGAGTTTCCGATCACACGCCTATAAGCGCCGCCCGATACCGCAACACAAAGAGAAAAGCGGAGCTCGGTGGCGCACATGATCTCAGTGCGCAACTGTCCGAAGGCGACGACGGGCAGGTTAATTCTTCTTGGGAAACGTGATGGTGCATTTTCGCAAGGGTTGGAAAGAAAATTAACCTCGTTTAGCTCTTCACATGGCAAGTGAGTGAGTTGGGTGAGCGATCGACCTCACTTGCCTTGCCCTTCATACCAAAGGACAATCATGCCCGCAGTGGTAAGGTTTTTCACGAGTTTTTGTGGTGATACCGATCTCCCGACGGCATATCGCGAGATTGTCAATCGGAAGGCCTTTGGCGACCCTCGTGCAATGTCCATATCTCGCGTTTCGCCAAGGACGGTACGGAGTGCACGTAACATGTCATGTCTGGGTTGAACAGATGGGTGATTGCGCGTTTGACTTTATCGAGCTATCGCCGGTGCACTTGCTTGATTCGCACCCCCGCAGCCCGTACATGACCAGCGCAAAAACGTTACCAAAGCGGTGCACCCCACTGAAGAGCAAAACTCAATACTGCCCCAAAGCAGCAGCAAAAAAACGCATGGAGCGACGTCTGGCGAAGGATGACGACGAAGCAACAAGCTGATGCTCTCAACCCAATGCGGAGACATATCGCAGAATCGACCACATGCTCACTCACCCGTGGCAGTACACCAAAGCCCGGAAAACGCGTCACTCCGAGCGCCGTGGCGTGCGTCCCCGGCCCGGCACCGCACCTCATTGGCCAGTGACGAACAAAAGCGCTGAAGGGTCCGCAACGATAAGACGACACTCGTATCCCTAGATTAGCTGACACAATACCACATGCTGTGACCCGCTTTTGCGACCCACGCCGATGCCGAATAGCGGAGAGGTACCCAGCGCCTTTCGTCTCGGTCTTGGGTCGGGTTTCTCACACAACAAGCGCAGGCGGGGGCGGAGGTTGATGATACCTGTGGGGGTACGTTGTGCACACACCGCACCACCGTCAAGTTACACGACCTCCCGATAGCCCGAAACGCGGGCGAAGACGTCTTCCAATAGACACCCCCACGGGAGGTGGTTTGTCCGTGAGCGCGGCGGTTACGTCCGAAAAGTGCGTTGGGGCCCGCAAGGCGCGCGCCCTCCCCCGCATACACGCACAACCCCCCCAAACCAGAGAAAGGGAAAACCCCTCATCTGGGGTATTGTGGAGCGAGTGAGTGATAAATAAACGCAGATCCCGAATGTGACAGCGACGGTGCGAACAACGTGTGTTTGTGATATCGTACGACGTCTGGGGTTTGGAGCATAGGTTGCTACACAGACGGGTCCGCGGAGGGCCTGAGTTAGAGTGTATTGCCTCATTTTGAGTGAGCTGCGGTGGGTCGAGTTGCGTTATGACCGAGAGTACGGAAGCGAGTGGGCATAGTTTATGAGAGAGTCATACACGAGGGAATGACGAAAGAGTCCGTCGGTGGGGGCGACGATGACTCTGTAAGGGAATACCTTCCGACAGCCCGAGGACGAGGGTTGACGCGTCGTATCCGTCTTCTCGTCTCCCGAAAAGCCACGGACGGGTGCGTGTGTTAGCGAGGGAAGAAGGGTCGGGGAGGTTCGCGACCGAGTCTCACCGAAGTTCAAAAAGCCATGATACAATGATCCTATCCATCATCGATCGTCGTGAGAAGACGCGACCGTAGTTCAAAACGCCTTGTAGAAGGGCACGACTGTCGTTCGGATCTCAATTTCTATGGGGGGGATGTCATGGGATCCGGTTCGCACGGGTCCCTTGATTTTTTGATGTTGGGTGTGAGTTCAGAGTTGCACTTCGGAGGTGGGGCCACGAGGCAGGGTTTTGGCGGAAGAGACTTGATCCGGGTGTGTGTGGAGACCCATGAGAATATGTTCACGACGGGACGACCGTAGTTCAAAACGACATGTCCGAAGTCCAAAAGAACCCCCACTCATACCTAC
This sequence comes from Tulasnella sp. 403, assembly GCA_019632305.1. Taxonomy (NCBI): domain Eukaryota; kingdom Fungi; phylum Basidiomycota; class Agaricomycetes; order Cantharellales; family Tulasnellaceae; genus Tulasnella; species Tulasnella sp. 403. The sequence continues at coordinate 8,892 of WSTW01000155.1, read as the reverse complement.
CGGCACGGGATAATCAATTCACTCGTACGTTCTCCCGTTCTCATGCGACCCTTTTGATGACACTGGATGTTCCGTTGAGTTCTGAATTGCACTTCGGACGGGGTTTCTCGACGGAAAAGTGCTAGCCTTCCGTCTCATAATGGTTCCCGTGGGGATACGCTTTACCCAGCCGCACTGGCATCCCGGCACACACACCCTTCGCGTGTCGTGTTCCGGAATATGCGTCTTGTCTCAGTCGTAAAAGACCCCGTTCGGCCGCAATAGCGTACCTCGGAAGGGACGATAGTTCAACCTCCAGGCAGTCCTACACCCTCTCTTGCCTATCGGACGTTCTTTCGAGAGGTGGGTGTACGTCGAGGCACCCCTTCGTACTAACACGCATTCGAGCGGGTGGGTGCCTGAGTTTTGACAGCACGGTTCCGACTAACCTGCGACCTCTTACCATCAACTCAACCTCTAACACCCGTACAAGCGTCCTCTCGGGTGCCTCTGCGCAGTAATTACGTGTTTCCAGAGGCACCCGTCCGCCGGAGATCGGTCGTCGAGCACGGACATCGACGACGCCATGGCGGTTGCTGTTCCCCAAGCCCATCTGTGGAGTAGGTCTTTGAGTGGGACATCACGTATGACGTCGAGTGACCTTGTACAATTGCTATGGCGAACGACTCGCCATATGTGCCGTATGGAGTGGCTTGACCGCACTGTGCGTGTGGATATTTTTTGCGGCAATCTCGTGGGCCCTGCGGAAAACAAGGTCGTATCGGGCGAGCGGGAGGGATCGATAATGCTTTTCCTCTAAGGAGGGATATGATAATACAGCGCGAGCTTGATTTAGAGTAGCTGCAACCCTGGGTCGGGGGCGATAATCTCACATTTGCGAGAAAAGAGCAAGTTCCGCTTCGTTCTGGGGAAACGTGACAACAGGTTGATTCGTGGCGTCCATCGACGATGGGTGTCCGTCGTCTGCTTGACCCACCCTCGCCGTCGTCGTCTCCCCTATCATCACTTCCCTCTCTCTCTCCGCCATCCCATCGAGCGAAGCCAACGCTCTCGACCGCCTCAACAGCCGGCGGGCGAACAAAACTCGATGAAATGAAAGAAGGACCACCTTGTGCCTCCCGATACTCCTCGTCCCCCACCGCCGCTGTATAACGCTGACCCTAAAATAAGTTGGGTGGCCGACGACCCTCGAGAACCGGTAGACGTCGACAGGATTGCCGAATCGAGGAAATTCGATGCACAGGTGCCCGTGCAAAGTTGCCTTTTATCGACGGACTTGGCGGTGGGTGTGTATTAAGGCCATGGAGAAACTTCGACACAAGCCATTCAATGAAGCGATGTGTTCGCTACGTCGGAGGTGCCTTCTCTCTGTTGAATCGCATACTTTGCTGTCGACTTACGCGCAGCATAAAAGATAAACCTCATTGCACCCTCGCAGACCCTCGAAAGTCCGATATCCGATCCCATTCTGACGGATCTCGATCCCACCCACACAATCGCATGAACACGTACGCCCAAGCCTCCCCCGACCACAAGATCTCGCAGTGCAAGCCCCCAAGCGCTCACTAGCACTCAGCCCCAAAAGCGTGTTCGAAGTCGCGTGATTTCGTTTTTTTTTTTCTTAAATTGGGGGGCGTGGGTGTGTGGGTTACTGCTTATGGGAGGCTAATTAGTCAGAGAAGCGCAGGCACGGTCGCACTGTTTGAGTTGCTGTGGGGAGGCGCGAGAGACGTCCGATTCCGTGTTACGGCGGCGGGCGGACGGACGGATGGGGTCGGGGCGGGGTAGACTTTATGCTTGATTCCTCAGTGTCGTCGTCGAGGGAGGGAAGTACGCGTCGTCGGTGGGGTAAGGTAGCTTGTTTGTGACGTTCGCAAGACAATGGGTGTGTGTGTAAGGTCTGGAGTGGGATCTAGAAACGGCTTCGAGGCCTTCGAGTCAACCGACATCCCTTCGAAAGCGGGAGGTGCGATGCCATCGATGGGATGGAAAAGGCGAATGAGGAGATAATTACGAGTGTATGGGACATGTGTTCGAGGACATTCTCTCGCAACGTAGATCACAGTTGATGCGAACATCAACCCATCATATGTTGGAGATGTCGCGCAATCACGACGACCAGAAGTCAAAAATTCCATTACGCTTGTGGTATCAGTATCAGTATCATGATTGCACCTCGTCCTCCTATGACACAGAAGTTGAGGGTTGGGGAGTTTCCTTGTCGAGAACGTCGCCGCTCCCCAATGAACGAAATACGTACGGCGGCGGGTGTACGGACGCGTATGTGTTACGTTTTTTGGAACACCGGACCCGCGCGACGCGCCCCGACAGGCCGGATACGGTACACCTCAGGGTCCTCTCGCGACGTTTGGACGCGTCGTCGGAGATGAAACACGGCACTACTGTACACATATCGTTGTCGTCGTCATGTCATCACGTTCAAAACAAAACCCATATGGTCGCTTTGGCGGGAGTCAGCGACACATACGAACAACGTCTTGACCGTCCCCCACACGTACCACGCCAGACGTCGACCGTCGAATGTGCTCGAATGCACCTGAATTCGGCTATCAAACCGAACCACCCTCCACTCTTCCGACCCTGTATCTACAAAAAAATGGACGATATTGCACATCGGGCCTCCGGTCGTCGGTGGTGAACGGACCCATTCATCGGTGGCGGTGACTTCTCCCCAGCCCAGCTAATCTCGCTGACGTGGTCGTGTTCTGTAATGACGAGAGCGGGTTCTGCGGTGGTCAGTGGGTTCGGTCAGGCGGTGACGATTGTGGTGGAAGTTGGAATGTTCTCTGTAGAGGAACCGACGCGACAACGAGGTGCTGCTTCTCTTAAGTTAGGAGTCTGCGGTATGGCGGTCCTTGAGATACGCGATACGAGATGGGTGGAAGGGAGAATGTACGATGAGCCCTAAACGCCTCTCTTTCTGTGCGTGACGGGCCCCGCCAATGAATGTAGACGCAGTAGATAGGACGCAAAGTAGATAGATGTCTTCGTTTAGACTATCAACGTCTCGTGTGTATGCCAATGGATAAGGAGGGAACAGACGCGCGGTGATGTCATACCCTCCTGTCGTTGCAAAGACACAACTACATCATCTATCTCGCCGGCAACACTTCTTCCGACCCCCGCACAACACACGATACTGGAGCGCACATCGGCACGCCCAACATCTTCTGGCCTGCCGAGTCTAACGGACACTCCCAAAAATGAAAAATGCCATCAACGGGAGCCCGTCGCTGACAAGTGTTCTCCATCAAAACGCTACGCCATCGAATGGAATAGAATTAGGATTCGTGACAAAGCGCTGTCAGCATGGCTTGTCAGCGGCTAGTGTCAGCTCCTCTCGGACAAAATTGAATAGAACGACGTCCGGGTACGTCGACACCGAATCACTGTCGTTCTCGATCATGTCCCAATGCACTGGATGGCACACTCTTTCGTTACAGAATCCAGATCATGACAGCTCGGGTATCGCCCGACTCGTCCACATCGAAAAAAGAGGTTAAAAAATTAAGGCCAAAGATAGAGCGAGACCTCCACTCGAGCACGGCCACTAGTGAGGTGCCTTTTCAGCACGGCCACCCACGCGCTCCTGACCGCGCCATTTCTGTGAGCCCAAAAAGAAGGCGGGAAAATCGTTGGGGGAGCATCACGACCGGTGATGAAACGGGCCCGTCTTCGTCAGTCAGCTATGCCATGAACGTCGCCCGCAAAAGAAGTCGTCGTTGGTTCATTATGGGATGGCCGTGTCGCTCGGTGGCTCCCGGTGTGTGAGGATAACGAACAAAGCTAGTACCGAACGTCGTTGGAGGTTTCTGTGATGATATGAGCAAGTGGCAAGTCCCGACGCTTACGAAACACACCGGGTTAGCGCCTCGTCGTCCGGGATTTGAAATGGGGGGTGTTGAGACCGGAGATTCGATCCATCATCGGCGGGGCGGCCTCTCCTCTCGGTGACCAAATGCGTTTTTTTTTGATAAGCGTCGAGAGGACCTGAAGGGCAATTCAGTTTGTAATTTTGAGAGAGGGGGAGCGGCGGTCGGTGACTCGGTGTACATGTTCTCCTTCGATCGTGCCATCAAGGATGGATCCATGAGAGAGACCGGTCGGTGAGTTTTTTTCTTCTTGGTCGACAAGGTCACGTTTTTACGTCCAACTGGGTAGGATGCCCTGAGTCGCTGCGATTTGGAGAGGCCGGTAAGTTGCGTCCTCCTGAGACGAGCAAAGGAGCAGGACTAGGAGGGTGTGTTTCAAAGTCTAGTATACGTTGGAGCCCAATGGACGCACTACGTCATTACAAGACGCAGATCGTATAATGACTCGGCCACTCGGGCGGGGCGGCGGTGCCATGCGAAAAGGCGCACCGCAGCAACGCCGGTCATTCGAAAGAGACAGAAAGCCGAAAATTGACCAGAGAGGGAGCGGTCTATACCATATTTGGTAGTTTGCGCTAGAGTTCGGCGCCAGATCTGTACACCGCGCGCTTAAAAACCAGGCCGTGGTCGTTGAGGGGAGCAAGATCCGGTCCGCGTACCGCTTCCGCCCTCCCGTCCGTCGTCTTTGTCGCTGCGGGCGGGTGCAGTTCAGATTCGAATGTGAACTGAGAGATGAGATTTGGGAGATTCTTTCTGGGGGGAGAGTCAACGTAAGGCGCGAAATTGAATGAGCAGGTGTGCCCGTTCTTTCGGAACCACCCGTCGTCGGTCTTTCAAAAAAAGAGAGACGAGATATGTAATAGCACCCTGGCCCTGACGTGCACGGCGCCGAATTTTTGGGTTTGTTTGGGGTAGGTTGGACATTTTTGGCCGTTCGGAAGGATTCAGGGATCGGAAGGATTGGAAGGATATGGGGATGGACCGGGTGGGTGTGGCCGCTTTTTCGAATTTCTTTGCCCCGTTCCGCGTTGTTCCGTGGAAACGAATGGTTTAGCGACTGACGAGGTTGACGGTCGCCCCATCGTCCCTAGGTCTTTGCCAACGAGTCTTGTACATGTCGGCGCACATGGACGGCGCAGATTGGGGGAATGAATTGATAGGGAGGGGGTGAGAGTGGACCCGGTTATTTTGAGGATGGTGAACCCGAAAAATGAGGAATCGCGCGAGAACCCTGATGGATTTTGTAGACCGAGATATTGGACCCTGGGGAAGGGTGCGTCCTCTGGCCGTCAGTTTGGTTGGACCGCCGATCGCGACTTATATATGACCCCCTCTCAAAATCTTGCTCCCCACCTCGCCTCGCCTCTCCCCTGCACTCTCCAATGGACGCTACCTCTCTCGACCTTTGCCTCTCTTGCGGTTCCCATGTCGTGAGTCACTACCCTCCTACTTCCAACTCCACTACTGACTGGTCCACAGGCCGATGGCACTCCCTACTGCTCCCTCCGCTGCCAGTCTATGGACCATGCTCCCCTCAGAAACTTGAACTTGTTCTCCCCAAGCGCGTCTTCCTCTCGCCATCGCCCGTCTCCTCCTACCCACTACAACCAATACTATCCATCTCCATCCTCCTCCCGCCGCCGTCCCCTCCTCGACCTCCAAGAACAGTACTACCCCTCCTCCCCAATTGACGAATCCGAACATGACACTCACGTCCGCAAGCTTGCAAGCATTGCAGAGTGGGCCAAAGGCGTCTGGGGCAGCTCGGGTGACTTTGGTGAAGACGACGACATGGACTCTCCACGCGGCAGTACCAGCTCTTCTCCCTCCTCTTCCAGGAGTAGCAGCGGGTACCCATCCAAGTCCTCCCCCCACACTCCCACCCCCGCCAAATCTAAACGCCACTCTTCTCGTCCGTCGCTCTCCTACAACCCTCCGCGCTTTACCCTCACCGCCGCGCACCTTGCCCCGCCTGCCATGTCCATCACTACCTCTCACACCGCTACTACTGGAAGCTCCCCTTCCGTCGCCGAGGATGATTTATACTCTGTCCTCACCCCCTCCTCCTCAGCTTCTCACTCTTCTCCCAAGCTCTCGAAGCCCACCAAACACCTTACCGACCCAATCGACCCATGGATTTCCTCCCCCCCATACGAGTTCGCATACTGCCACTTTGGACACACTTCCGCTCCCAAGGCCATCCACCCCATCCCGGAACGAGGACGCACACTCCTCCGCGTATGATCCACCCTCCCGCGGCTTCAAAATCACCGGCTCTCCTGCTCTTCTCTGCTTTCTTCCAAAATACACTCGCTGCCTCTCGCATATCATGTATGTAACAACTAAAGTATATTCGGCTCCCCCTCCCACCCATCGCTCGATAGCCTAACCCTCCTGCAAATCGGCCCTCTCGTTCTTTCTTTCCATGGCATGCATCTTACGAACTCTCCCTTCTCGTCGTACGCTTTTCTTTCGGTTACCCCTCCCCATTCATTCACCTTACCATCCCCATGAAACGCCCTCAACAACCCTCCAGTCTTCGTTCTCTCACGCACATTTTGGAGAGCCCACCCCCCTCCCAGCCGCCTGCCCTTCATCCCAAAAGAGCGCGCGCCGTTGCGAGCACCACCCCAGTTTGATTCTTTAGACGTCTTGATTTTTTTCTCTCTCTTGATAACTCATCGTTACCCTCTGAAAGATATATCTTGTTTCTATCTCGCCTCGCCGTTGCGCGGTGATGTGTATGATGTCTTTTTTGTCGTCTCAACCCTCTGCATTAGTAGCTAGTAGTATTACTGCGGCTTATTCGTTTTTTTGAGTGTGAAAGGCAATGCATGTTCGTTTTCTTGCTCGATGTCGTGTGTCGTGTTGAGGAATAAGATGAAGTGTTGAAGATATTTCTGGCCCAACATGAGGACTCTTGATATCGTTCTGCCTCTATACACCCGCTCCGATGTGAGTGCAGACGACGGAGTTTCGAGAGCTGCGACTAATGTATTTGAATTCCGACTACCAGACACCCATCGACCTCGCCCTTTCACACTACCACCACCAACCCTCCTCAACACACCCCCACCCGACGACGCGATCTCACAAATCTCCCCGACAACGCCAATCGATCCATTAACACGGTGGAGCATTTAATGATGGATCCACTGCGTCCGTCGCACTGCACACCGCGGATGTTGGGATTAACCTGCGTCCATGTGCTCCACCCCCCGGTTCTTGCGGGGGTTCATTTAGCGCTGTGCGGTTTTCTTTTTACGTGGAGCCCGGGGGTGAGTGCTCGAAATTGGGAGTTCGGTTGGAGTGCGAACAGTGCATGTCGCCCGCAACACCTCTCCCCAGAGAGTGTGTCACGAATGTGAGTTAAAAGACTTTTTTTTATTTTGGGTGAATGTGGGGCTCTTGGAAGGACGAACGAGAGGGCTTTATTTCATACTGACGTCCTCTTCCTTCTTTCTGTCGGGAACAGGGGAGTTGATGGCAGATTGGTTTTGACGACGTAGAGCAAAACGCGTTCTGGACCACCCTTCCCCCGTCGTACGTGCTCTAACCAAGCTGTTCGAACTTTGGCTGGCGTTTCTCCCAACTCAAGGTGTGTCCGGACGGAAGGGTATGCGACCTTGCCGCCGGCACGAGGACCGTCGAACTATTCGAACGTCACGTACGTTACCCGTCAACAAATTCCTTTACGCAGTGACACGTTTACGCCTATCGTAGCGCTCTAGGCCTGTAAGCCAAGTGGAAGCCGTAGCAGTGCGAGCGAGGTTAAATCGACCCAGTGACGCCCGCATAGGACGTGTTTAGACTTGGGCCGCTTTTCGTGCGCGTTTCTCTGTTCTGGATCCGTAGAAGGGGCAAAAGTACGGCTGTGGTAAGCTTAAATTTTCTTTCTTTCGAAAGAGGGGGAGAGGGGAAATCGATGGTGGGTTGCATTCGATGCGACTTGGCCTCTTTTCGTTTTGCATTGGAACTTACAAGACGCGTCTTGTCTTCCTACTGCCATCGTTGAAGTGCAGGCTAGGTGGGTTCGGTGGGGGCGAACCACAACAACGTTCGTTCATTTCGCGCATCTCTCTCATCGCCAAATCCTCTGAGGAGCGACGGTGCAGACGAGAAGAGGATCAACAGATCAACCACCCGCCCTATCTCGTCCCACTTCTGGTCCACGGATGCCCCCCAAAAGCTAAATCTCTCCTACAGCGCTACGGACGGATCCGTCAATCTCAGTCAACAAAATGAGTCGGCAGCCTCATTGAGGCTCGGGCATCTCTGTCTTGTCGACTGTGGTGGCGTGGGGCGCCGCCGGCCCACGGCGTCCAGCTCGCAACACACATCAGCGCCCACCAACAACGCCTCCTCCACGCTCGTTCGTTCGGTCGTTGACATGTCCCCCCTGACCGACGTCGGGCATACCCAGATCCCGAATCTCATGACGTGACACCACGCATTATTCGCTTGGGCCTTTGACGAACGCCCCCTGGCCGAAAGGGAGGGTCGCTCGGCCGGTCACGTTATTCTCAGATTTGGGAGGCCCGAACTTCTGGCTTTTTTCTTTGCGCGCTTTATGCTCAAAACGAGATTCGGGAGATCTCAAAAATGGACATGTCCTCCCTACTCAGGATGTCATCCTTACAAAAAAAGGACGATTGTGGGCGAGCGTTCCACAAGGACCGTTACCCTTGCGGACCGATGGACTGGGATGGGGGCTAGGTGGATACCGCGCGGTTTTGCGAAATCTCACCGACTGACCGGCAGTTACCATCGCGCCCTCTGTGTCGTACCTTGCGTTTGGTTCAAAATGAATTGAAAGGTTTCATTGAGGGCCCGGATGGGCGACCGATAAGGTACACACTGTGCCCCCTCTCCCCCCCCTGGCCTTCTTGGGACTGCGGGCGATGCGTTTTTGAGAGAGGTGTCGTAATGGACATCTGGGTGCAAGAACGTCTGGGTTGGATACCAGATCACGGGTGGTGGTCATATCGGATCGCTGTCG
>WSTW01000154.1:8996-34597 GCA_019632305.1 Tulasnella sp. 403 | reverse complement strand
AGTTGCTACGTCCAAGCAACTCCCCCGGACGTACGAAGAAGCTCTGGAAACATTCGAGGCTGAAGGTGCCAAGGCACTTGCGGACGAGGATGCAATTCTACTCTGCCAGAACGGGAAGTTCTCCACACATACTTTGGAGCGTCTGTTGGGCGACTATACTCGCGCTGTCAAGATTCGACGCGCCGTTCTTTGTAAGGTCGTTGTCCGTTGTTCCTCATGCACTCCCCTAATCGACTCCCCCTTATAGCGAGGGCCTCCGCCACAAAGACGCTGGAAAGTTCGGCACTTCCCCTCGACAATTACGACTACAACAGCGTATTCGGCCAATGCTGCGAAAGTGTCGTCGGTTACATGCCTCTCCCTGTTGGCATCGCCGGTCCACTCATCATTGATAATTTACCATATCTCATCCCAATGGCGACTTGCGAAGGAACGCTTGTTGCGTCGACCTCACGCGGTTGCAAGGCACTCAACGCCGGTGGGGGAGTTATGACGGTGCTGACCCAGGACTCCATGTCTCGAGGACCCGTGGTTGACTTCTCCAGCCTGTCTGACGCCGCCAGAGCCAAAGAGTGGATCGAGTCGGCCGATGGGGAGCAAGTTCTTCGCGAAGCCTTCGAGTCTACGACCAACTTTGGACGGCTACAATCCATCTCCTGCGCCTTGGCCGGACGTACTCTGTACATTCGCTTCTCGGCCTCATGCGGCGACGCTATGGGTATGAACATGGTTTCCAAGGGCGCCGAGAAAGCCTTGGAAGCGATGGTCGAGCGGTTCCCCAGCATGACCATCCTTTCGCTCTCTGGAAACTTCTGCACGGACAAGAAGCCCGCTGCTATCAACTGGATACGCGGTCGTGGAAAGGGTATCGTCGCTGAGGCTGTGATTCCTGGTCATGTCGTGGAGGGCACACTCAAGACCACCGTTCAGGATCTATGCAACCTCAACGTTAAGAAGAACCTTGTCGGCAGCGCGATGGCCGGGTCTGTTGGAGGCTTCAACGCTCACGCTGCGAACATCCTCACTGCGATCTTCCTGGCGACAGGTCAGGATCCTGCGCAGAACGTTGAGAGCTCGATGTGTATGACCCTCATGGAACCGTGAGTCGCAGTAATGCAGTTATTTCGGGTTCATATCTGACGCACAACCTGAATTCCAGGACCAATGGCGGACAGGATCTCCTCATGACCGTCTCTATGCCTTGCATCGAAGTAGGGACGATTGGCGGCGGTACTATTCTTCCACCGCAACGAGCGATGCTCGAGATGCTTGGCGTAGCCGGTGCAAATCGTACTTCACCGGGCAACAATGCCCGCCAGCTCGCTCGCATCATCGCAGCTGCCGTCATGGCCGGAGAGCTCTCCCTCATGAGCGCGTTGGCCGCTGGACACCTGATCAAAGCCCACATGAAGCACAACCGAAGCCAGCCCCCCACTCCTGTATCTCGTCAAAGTCCATCTCCAGAAGCTATGCTTCGCTCTTCTGTACCTCAAGTTTAGGAACCACAAACTCACGTCTAGAGCCGTGCGCCTTTGTGAATTTTATCATTCATTCTCTGGTTCTGTTTCTCGACTAAGTTTCCGGCTGTCCATTTCCTTGTCCTACTACTTCTTGTTTCGCTCCTACTCTTGCTGACTTTGTACACTAGCGGTGTTCATCCTTCGTTCTTAAACATCGCCTTTGTCTCTTTTGCTTATTCAAACAGTACAATTCAACCGTGTATATTACCTATCGTCTTGAGTAAACCAATTGACTAGTTCTTGAATAGAAACTTTGCATTGACTTTTCCTTTCTATGCTCCGAAATGGACAAAGTTGATCCACCGGCTTGCGGGTACCTGATTCCGCCTCAATACCTTGATCGTTTGGCTCAGTGCGGTGGCAGCCTTTGTGTAATCAGGGGTTCCATCGGTCTTCAGTTTACCCAACATCCGCTTGTAGAATTCGTGCGCAAGGGTGGGTCCGTCTTCGTCGACCATGGCCCATAGGGTACCGACGACGCTCCGGAATCCTGCAAACTGCATCCCCGCGGCGAGATGCATGAACTCGTCTGGGGCGTTGCGATCTCCAGCGGCAGAGTGGCAGGCGGATAAGACGGCGAGTTCGGCGTGAGGCAAGCCCCTTTCGACCACGTCGAGGAGATAGAGAGGTCCATCGTGCAGAGAAAAGTGGGACTGAAAGGGCCGGCTGTGGTTTTGGTGGCCGTGACAGGCAAAGTGGACCCACGAGTGCTGTGCCATACTCATGAGCACCATATCCCGGGTACCCCCTTCGCCCTCGAGCAGCGTCGCGTGAGGGAGTAGTTCCTTGACCTGACGAACCTCCTCCCTGACTGCTACAAGCTCCACCTGGCCAGGGGTATTCGGCTGGCCTACCACCAACATGCTCGGCACCGGTGCGGGTTTTACAGCAACACTCCGCGCACGGATGAGGGCACCCAGTGTCGGGGTATAGGAGGAGATGTACATGTCATGGACGTTTTTCCCTCCTTTCCTGTACCGCCCTGCAGCGTGGAGAGGCAGAGACGACACAGCCGCCGTTGGACACCACCAGATCCGTGATTTCAGCGGTAACGCAAGGTCGTTTTGCAGAACTTGTACGATCGGGCGCACGATCATCTCCCATATCTCTTCAAGAGCGATAAGGACTTCGCTCTGTGACTTTTTGCTTAGTCGGGCGAGGGTGAACTGCACGTCGTCGGGCGTTGCGTCGGGAAGGGGGACTGGATGTGGAAGACCGTCGGCACATACGATAAGTGCGTCGGAGCGACGGACACTGACGTTGACGATGATGACGGGCCCGCAGATAGCTGCTCGTTGAAGAACGGCAAACGGGGTGGGTCGCAGGAATCCTTCGAATCCTTCGATGGACCGAATTTGTTCGATGGTCTCTTCCCATTCGGTCCTCAAGGTGCGGAATCTCTCATTACAAGTTAGGCCGTGACTATTCTATGATGTCAGGCGGACTTACCGGTTTGCGATGTCATGCAGAGTCGTACGGTCTTCAACGGGTATTGCATCGTCAAAGAGGACCGCCTCGTCGACTTCGCGGCTGAGTTGCGCGAACTTATCAGCCAGTTCGGGGTCGACGATCCGCACATCCTCTAACGAAGTGCGATACCGCTGCAGTTGCGTAAAGAGTAGCACACGACCTTGTTCGAGAATCTCCACTGCGAAGGTGGTCTCATCCGACTCGATGGCGTAGGCAGCAGCTTCGACAATCATCTTGATGGCGCGACGGAGATCCTCATGGGCAGTCAGTCGGCCAAGGCGGTTTGTGAGCTGCCGCCCCTGCCCAATGATTGTATCAAGCAGGCCTAGTACTGAAGAACAAGCCTCTTGGAATGATTCGTCTTCAAGTTCCTCTGCTGCTTCAAGCCAGTCGCAGGATGCTCGCAACCGAGAAAAATTATAGCCCGCCTTCGAGTTTGCGGCTTCTCGAAATAATTCTATAATACGGGTTTGAGCACTGCGTGCGATGTCATCTCTCAGTGTATAGCTCTTGATATTGATCAAGACATTTGGTGGACTTACCCGTCTGGTTGATGTACCGTCGAGTTGGGGTGGCGCTGTGCCTGTAGGAGGATCATCGCGAGGCCGTGGAGGGATTCACATCGATTCCGATGACCGACTGGCTGGTGTGCCATGAGTTCCTGATAGCAACTTATCAGGTCGTTGAGATCCATCACATCCTTTGTCGTCTGATACCGCATATTGAGTCCTGCAACCAACGCCTCGAGGAGTTGGACGGCGTTTAATTCAGGAGCCTTGCCACGTTGGTGGAACAGCCGTGCTTCCTGAAGAGAGGCAATGGCGATGTCAAGGTCTTCGCAATCCGAGGAAGGTTTGAAAGTCAGCTTGCTTATTATTTCGTCGCCGAAGTGAGCCAGAATGACGGGCCGGTATACGTTGTTGACCGGGACCAGTTGCATGGCTTCGCGTGCGTATGCCACAGCCTCGTTCAGATCACTTTCGTCATCTCGTTGCTGATAGCGACAATGAAGAGAGACTGATAAGCTGTAGGCGAGAGACCAACGATGGGGATGACTCGGGGGATCTGTGGCGAGCGCCTCCTTGAAGTAGGTAATGGCGTCATGCAAATCCGATTCCTCACCCCAAACCTGGACAGACCTTAGGTGAAAGGCGTCACCCAGGTCTTTCAAGACGTCGAACCGACTTTTGTTACCCTCTGGAGCGAGAGCCAACGCTTGGCGCAAGTAAATGATTGCATAGTCCAAGTCTGCTTGTGTAGCTTCCTTCTCGAAGCGCATCACTAGGATACGGCTGAGGGATAGCAGTATACCGATTTGCTGGTTGCCTTCGCTGGGGCCCAGTTCTAGTGCCTCCTTGAGCAATCGCATGCCATCTTCGAAATCGACCTGGTTTCCCTTGTGTTTGAATCGAACAGCGAGGGCGTTTCCAAGACTCTGAATGCAACGAGCACGACGGATATGTCCTGATGGACACATTTCCACCGCCCGATGGAAGTAATGGATGGCGGTGTCAATGTCGGAGGCATTCCTGTCGCGCATGAATCGAGTCTCCAGGGCTGATGCCACGTTCCCAAATGTAACTTGAAGTGCTGGATGGTGTGGAGGTCGTAGCGCCAACGATGTTTCATAATACGAGATTGATCTATCTAAGTCCGACCTGAAGTCTTCTCTGTTGAACCGAAGCAAAAGTCCGAATCCCAGGTTGTTCAAGCAGACAGCACGGGACGAATCTCTTTGTCTTGGATCTGAAAGTGCTTGTTCTCCGAGTTTGATTGCCCGGCCCAGGTCTGAAGGCTCTTGAAAGAACTTGTACCGTGCCAATGTGACGTAGATGAGGCTGTTAACAAGGTTGGGGCAGTTGTTATCCATGGTTGTCGCTTCGATACAAAGATCGATAGCCCTCTCCAGGTCGGATGCATCCTGCACGCACTCAGCTCGATTGGCAAGAAGACGGCCCATGTCGCTCAAGCAGCGAGATCGCATGCCATGCGTGGCTGGAAGGAGCTCAAGGGCTCGGCGGCAATTGGCGACAGCTCTATTCAGGTCTGAGAGCTTGCCGTGCAGCAGAAAATGAATGCTTGCCACCCTGGCCAGAGCGTATAGTACGTCAGGGTGCCTCGGGCTGGAAGAAGGGCATTTTCTAGAGGCATCTTCAATAAGATCGTCAATCCGTCCCAGGCTATTTTTGTCCCCATCCTCTTCGAAACGAAGAAGACTGGCATGGAGGTCATCCAGCAGAGTATCAAGTCCTAACGTGTCCTGACAGTAAAGTATGATAGTGAGTTGACACGCGGATGGAAGGACGGATTCAAACATGGTGACGGACAGGACCTTTTCAACCACCCCTTCGGTTGGGTGACCAAGGCCGTCGTACCGGGGTGCCGGGGTGTCAAGTCGAATCATGAACTTCGGTGCACTGGTAAGACAGATGGTCGTCAAAGATGTCGTTTGGTCAATATTCCGGTAGTAGCAGCTGGGATACAGAACAAGGAAGAAAGTTGACGGCCGGAGGAATCGGATTTCCCAACGAGATTATGTGCGTATCACGTAATACGACCAGCTCACGGCTGTTCGTTCACCACCCGCATCATCGAACAATGTCAAACCACGATGTGGATTCTGAGAGTGACGAGGATTATATACCTCCAGCTGGTGCGTTCTTGGAAGCTTTCTCATGTACTCGTTATTCACCTTTGTTTGGCGACAGAGGTCGATTCGGACACCACGGAGAACGCCCGAAACACCAAGCGGCGACGCCTATCTAGTTCGTTGGAGGAACCAAAAGAAGATCAACCGAAAAGGTAAGATATCTGGTTTGCGCTTGTCAGTAATGACTAATGCAGAGCTCGTTGACATAGTATTCTGCGTTGACCAGTACTCGTGAAGCCCTCTGGCAGGAATTTCAGGATTCTATTTCGTCCGTCGAACCAGCGAATAAGGCCCACCGTGTCGAACCCAAACTCGTGAAGGTTCGTGTGACATATAAGTTTGCCGGGGAGGAAGTAACGTGAGTACTTGTCCTCTAATCCATCCACAGTAGCTAAGGTATCGTCTTTCAGGGAAGTGAAGGAGGTGCCAGAAGGTTCAGAAGACGCACATAAATGGCCTGTGGTTGAAACGTCAATCGATGGATCATCCTCGGCCACCGCCCCGGAAAAGGAAGGCAGCACTGATGATTCGCCCGAGAAGACCGTCGAGACCTCCCCAATTCCCCCAACGAACAAGAAGGCATCCCGACCTCTGAGGCGTCCTAAGCAATCGCTCGCTTCTCTTGCTGCAGCAACCAAACCAAAGAAACTATCCACTTTGGAAAAGTCACGAATGGATTGGAACGCGCACCTTGCCTCCACCAGCCAACAGGAAGTCGACGAACTGGAAAAGAACCGGAGAACTGGCGGGTACCTCGAGAAGGTAGACTTTCTTCAGCGAGTCGACGACAGAAAAGACGAGGCAAGAAGCAGCGGCAAGAGGAGACGTTGACCATCCAACACCACATGTCAACCCGTTTGATTTGTATTAGGTTGTTCCTCCATCTAGTTGTTGTAATCTCACTATATCCGCGTCGACTATTTTGTACCAAGGAATCGGAGGAGTTACTGGTATTATAGTTAGATGGAATGGGCGTGCGAGGAGTGCACTTACGAGGGTGGGGAAACAGGTGGTTTCAAAAAATTCTTGACTACAATGCGCATTACATAGGATCCCTGCGTTCGCCCCCTTCATTTTCCTCAATCCACTCGTCTGTCGTCCCAACCTATGCTTGCAAGGCGTTTACTCGCACGGGCTTACTGGAGTCACGTTCGCGTGGTCGAGTCACGTCGCGTCAAGATTCAAATTACTGCACGAGACGCGTTTATACCCTCCCCTCGCTACGTCTACAGCACGATGGCATCGGCAGACAGTCTTGTTTCTCGCCTTGAATCCCTTTCCATCTCTTCCAAGGTCGTTAAGCACACAGCCGCCACCTCTCCAGCGGAATGGAAAGCTGCTTTGGCCGCAAGCCCTGATGCTCCTCCACAATACGAATTGACAAAGACCTTGGTTTACAAACCGAAGACTGCCAAAACTGCCACACCAGTCCCTGTCATCGCTATTGCTCGTGAAGAAACCGAGACGAATAGCGGGACGTTGGGCAAGAAGCTGAACCTCAAGGAACTACGATTGGCTAATGAGGACCTGATGAAGGACTTCTTCAATGCCGATAAAGACTCCAGTGAGTTGGATAGACCTTTCGCATTGATGAGTGACAAATCTAATGTATTTCTTCCTGGTCTGTGATCTAGTTTCGCCTCTCAGCCTTGACTCAACGTCCTTTCCCAAAGTCATCACCGTCCTCGACTCGTCCCTCGCTTCCTCGACTTCTCTCTTTGCAGTTCATGCCGCATCATCCGATTCCACTATCTTCATCAAAGGAACTGAGATTACCTCATACCTTAAAGGGCTAGAAACCGCCGAGAACAAGGTCCAGGACATCGATTTCGTTGCTCTTAAACAGGAAGCTCCAGCGGGAGGCCCTCTGGGCGGAGCTTCGACTGCTAAACCGACTGCATCATCTGCCTCGGACGCCAAAATCGAGGGTGCAGTCCAGATTGCCATCGGAATTAAGAAAGAGGTCGACTTTGCGGCATGGTACACGAACGTGAGTCTCTCGATTGACGATCTTTGCTAGGGAAACCTACCGAGACCCATTACCAATAGGTCGTAATTAAAGGGGAGATGATCGACTATTACAGCGTCAGCGGTTGCTACATTCTCAGGCCTTGGGCATTTGCGATATGGGATGCCATTCAAGGTGCCCCCTTCACGAAATCACAGTGTCAGCTTATACTGATAACGTCCTTTTATTACAGATTGGTTTAATCCCAGAATCAAGGCTCTAGGGGTGCAGAACTGCTATTTCCCTATGTTTGTCTCATCGAGAGTTCTGGAGAAGGAGAAGGACCACATCGAAGGTTTTGCCCCAGAAGTGGCGTGGGTCACTAAGGCGTACGTTTTCTGTTTCTCCTTTACCCCTACGACGTCATTAACCTCCTCGGAAGTGGTTCCTCCGACCTAGAAGAGCCTATCGCTATCCGCCCGACTTCTGAAACAGTCATGTACCCTTGTAAGGCGATGCCGCAGGACCTCTCTTGTTCACGGAGACTGACGAACTTCTTATCAGACTACGCTAAATGGATCCAAAGTCATCGGGACTTGCCCTTGAAGCTAAATCAATGGAACAGTGTTGTCCGATGGGAATTCAAAAATCCTCGTACGTTTCCTACTGGAGTGTGATGTTTATGTGCTAATAGTGGCAATGAAGAACCTTTCCTCAGAACGCGTGAATTCCTTTGGCAAGAAGGCCATACTGCGCATGCCACCAAGGCAGAAGCGGACAAGGAAGTACTCGACATCCTCGAGCTATACCGTCGCGTGTACACCGATCTTCTCGCCGTTCCCGTCATTCCTGGTGTGAAATCCGATAAGGAGAAGTTCGCTGGAGGCTTGTATACCACGACCGTCGAAGGCTTCATCCCCTCATCGGGGCGTGGCATTCAGGCCGGGACGTCCCACTGTCTTGGACAGAACTTCTCCAAGATGTTCAACATCGTCGTCGAGGATCCCGATGCGGCGGCCAGCGGTTCGACTGACAAACTCTTTGTCTGGCAGAACAGTTGGGGTTTGTCCACGCGTGCGATTGGTGTAATGGTCATGGTCCACGGCGACGACAAGGGCCTGGTTTTGCCCCCTCGGGTTGCCCAAGTTCAAGTCGTCGTCGTCCCTTGCGGCATCACTGCCAAACTCACCGACGCGGAGCGGACGGCTGTCTACGACGGGTGCCAGGCTTTGGTCGACAGGCTCACGAAGCTCGGCATCAGGGCTCGAGCCGATTTCAGGGAAGGGTACACGCCGGGTTACAAGTTCAACGACTGGGAACTCAAGGTACGGTCTGCGCTGCATCCCATTCCATCACACGTCGACGCTCATTCCCAAATACCAGGGTGTGCCAATCCGACTGGAATTTGGTCCTGCAGATCTGCAAAAGAAGCAGACCCTCTCAGTGCGTCGCGACACGGGGGCAAAGAGCCCAATCGCTCTGGATGATCTCGAGAAAGCCGTGCCAGCGCTTCTGGACAACATCCACGACGACATGTACAACAGGGCCAAAGAAGTGTACGACGCTCGCGTGAAGCCCATCCTCAAGTGGGAGGATGTTGTACCGACATTAGACGCTAAGTGTGCTGTCGTCATTCCTTGGTGCGAGGAAGCAGCCTGTGAAGATGATATCAAAGAACGGAGCGCCCGAAGGTACGGAATGTTGGCATCCGCATCTACATAGTTTGACCTTCACATTGGTTCTAGCGCTGAGCAAACCGACGAACGGGCACCTTCGGCTGGAGCGAAATCACTTTGCATTCCCTTTGACCAGGAACGGTGGGGTAAGATCGTTCCGGGCGAGACCAAGTGCACGGGTTGCGGCAAAGACGCAAAACGCTGGACCATGTTCGGGAGGAGTTACGTGAGTACATCCTTGGTGTTGTAGTGACTCAACTTCTGACCCACTGCCGACGTCGCAGTAACATTGTTCGTGCTCTACAATCTGGGTATTGTTCTGTCGGCTCGGTTGTGAAATTTGATGAATATTCCGCACATACCTTTTACTTCCATGACATGCACCTGCCACTCCTAGCGCGGGTATCTTGCGTTCCAGACAAGGAGTTGCGGACAAGAACCTGCAGGAGTTATGTTCGACCACATGCGGGTTCGAACAATTTTTTTCCAGACTTGCATCGAACAAAGTGACACAAAGCCTTGTGGCTAGGAAGGTCAGGACACACGAGGACACCACCCAATCCCTCAAGAACATGAGGACATGCGTGGTTAGGGTTGATCTATCTCACGATTGGTGATACATCGCTAAGAGAAAGGGTCAACAGCTTTATAATATCTGTCAGTTAGCAGAAGCACAACGGGGTTACAGAAAACGAGGGGTAACTAGCTGGCGGTGGACGACCTGTAGCGTAATAAATTGACTCTTAGTCGTGCCCGAGGGCGATAAAACTGCACCAACATCCAGTATGTCCGTACCTGTTTCGTGAGTAATCGCACCTTATGCATCAGCTCGTGTTGGAGGGGGCGGAGGGGGGGCTTCAGAAGGGGGCGGAGGTGGTGGGTTAGAACCGTCCGCAGATGCTTCACCGCCAGGAGCAGCGTAATACTGAGCGTATTGTTGCTGTTGTGAAGCCATCCATTTCTTGAATTCCTCTGAGTTCACGTCATAACCATACGCGGCCCTGAGAATCGAAAGTTAGACGATCCGGAAAACAGGTACATACAGCTTATGACCTACCAGTACTGGACAAAGGCGTCGTGACTTGTTTGGGGTGAGGGTCCGTTTGTACCATCAGGTAGCGGTGGGGCGGAATCGGGAGGGGGAGGGGGAGCACTCCCATCTTCAGGCGGGGGGGGGGGAGGTGCTTCACCAGGAGGTGGCGGCGGCGCCTCGCCTGGGGGCTGAGCGCCTCCGTATCCCTAGATGAACAACTCAGTTCACTCAGAAAGTGAGACGAACGGAAGATTCGACATACCGGATACCCGGGATACATGGCATAAGGCATTTGGGCCTGATGCAATTCCATCTGTTGTTGGTGAAGAACTGCCCTTGCCTTGGCGTGTTCTGCCCTAACAACCTCTAGGAGATCTTCAGTCATCAACTTCGCCAGATCAACGTCAGTCTGTATAGGGCCAGTGATGTGGATATGCATGGGTTCCTTCGACTCGCATCCTGTCTCCGTGTCGAAGAAACCTGAGCCTTGTCCCTTTATCTGAACACGAGTGTTGGTCTCTGACTGAATGTATTTCACAAAGTCACCCTTTAAATAATACTTAATTCCGTTCTCTGTTGGCACACTAAGCTGGAGGACTTACCTTGGGGCCGACCACCTTGGCTCGAACGTTAAAGTTCCTAAGGGGCTCAAGGTTGACAAACAACTTCTCAGAAATCCATGTGCGCTGTAATAAGAAAATGTCTCAGCACGTCCACATAACTGGCGGAGAGGGCCTCCTACTGGTTTTCGGTCACCCCTCTTTTCTTCTATCAATGACGGCATTTCCGTTGCAATCATCTCTTCCACTCTAGCGATTGCCTTCCTCAAACTTTCTTCAGTAGTCGCTGAGATGTGCAAGTATAACGGAGGGTCCTTTTCGGTAGCTTTTGACTTGTCGGGGTACCATATGCCCTTTGTGGTGACCGAGGCACCAGTCTCTTGTAAAATCTACCATGTCAGAAGATGGTCAGTCAGCGATGAAGGGGGTGTTACTTGGGTGCAAAGGTTAAAATACCTGGCTCTGTGTTGGGCCTTTGGTCAGCATGTATCGGTTCCTCACGTCGTTGATTTCGATGTCGTGTGTGTATTCTCCGTCGTGAGGATCCTTCCTATCTCCAAGGATTCCAGCACCACCAGAAGAGCCAGCAAATTGCGCCGCAATCTTGGCAGCAATGGCAGCCTGCATGCATAGGGGAGTTCATGAGCTCGAGTATGGCACGTTACTCATTGACAGCGCAACCTACCGCTGCGGCAGCTGCATCGGAGGCAGACTTGGTATCGTCAGTTTTTGGTAATTTAGATGGTGATTCGTCCTCTGGGGCTGGTTGGTCCCATTTGCGTTTTCGGTCCATTTGCGGCGTGGAGTTGGTGGAAAGGTCGAAACTTGAATTCACTTCTAGTTTGTAGTTATTTATCGACAGGATCTGGGACTAGACTGAGCGACGCGTACGCGCCAGGTCCAGCATACACCGCTACCACCCATCTTCCCTTCTTACGCACGCCATGGCTCGTCAACAGGAGTTTACCATCGCGCCTGTACCATCAGAAGACCCGAAGAACCAGAAGCCAAAAGACGAGAAGCCAACAGATGAGCAGAAAGATGTTAAGAAAGATGACGAGAAGAAGGAAGGCGACGAGTTGGTAAGACTTAATGAATGACATCCATATACCAACGCTGACTTGGTTGTATCCACGAACCAGTCAGAGGAAGATCTACAACTCAAGAATGAGCTAGAGATGTTAGTGGAACGCTTGAAGGTCAGCGCCGGCGCACTGCTACATTCTCCTGGGGCCACCGACTGACTTCAACCCCCAGGAGCCAGACACCGCATTATATCGTCCTGCCTTAGAAACCCTGCGGACTCTGATCCGTACCTCGACTTCATCCATGACATCTGTCCCGAAACCTTTGAAATTCCTCCGACCACATTACCCACAATTGCAGGAGGTGCATAAAGCGTGGCCGGACTCCGACGATAAGGTAAGTGTGACGCGTTATATGGCTCTAGAAATAATCTAAATATCAATCCCTTCTTGTCGCAGAGCCTGTTCGCCGACATTCTATCTGTCCTTGCCATGACCTACTCCGACACCCAACCGCGAGGTACACTCACCTACCGCCTCCTTTCCCAAGAGGCATCATCAACACCTTCTGATCCTGGGTCGTGGGGTCATGAATACATTCGGCACCTTTCCGCTGAGCTTGGTGCTGAGTACGCCATCCGCGTCGAGAAATCACAAGATATCTCCCCGCTTCGCGGCTTGGCGTTAGAATGTGCGACCTTCTTCCTTCATCACAACGCAGAAGCAGACGCCGTGGACCTTCTCGAGGAGCTGGAATGTGTCGGGAAGATCACGGACTTGGTCGACAAAGATACCTTCGGGCGCGTCTGCGCGTACATGGTGTCGTGCGTTTCACTCCTACCGCCTCCGGATGATGTAGCGTTCTTGAGGACGGCACACGCCATATACGTCAAGTACACAAAATACCCCGAAGCTATGGCATTGGCCATCCGCTTGGCCGACCCCCAGTTAATATACAGCGATTTCCACTCCCCCGGTAATCCCCTTATGAAGAAGCAGTTGGCTTACCTCCTTGCCCATGCTCAGATACCACTACAGTGGATTGGCGTGCAGGTCGGTGACGAAGAGCCAAGCGGCGAGTTCGGTCCTACGGTGGAACTCGACCAGGATCTACTCGACTGCCTGTATAACACCCAACTATTAGAGCATTTCCGCGCTTTCGGGAAAGAACTCTCCGTAGAGGAGCCGAAGTCGTTAGAGGACATTTACAAGACACACTTAGAGAATACCCGTGAGTCGTGTCTCGGTGGATAAAGAAGCGCGAACTGAAGGTGTTCTGTAGGGTCAACCTCTGCCAACGTCGACTCTGCTAGAGCAAACCTTGCTGGGACCTTCGTCAATGCCTTCGTCAACGCAGGGTTTGGGAACGACAAACTGATGGTGGCAGCCGAAGATGGCAGCAGTTGGATTTACAAGAACAAAGATCACGGTAGGCATGAAGACGCATCATTTTCTCCTCGACTTAACGTCGACTCGCACAGGCATGATGAGCGCGGCCGCCAGTCTGGGTTTGAGCTTGCTGTGGGACACCGATGCGGGCTTGAGCCATGTCGACAAATACACTTATTCTAATGAAGAGCACATAAAGGTAATTATGCGCAACATTTCAAGCGACTCTTTGCTGAGGGGTTCTAGTCTGGGGCTTTATTAGCCATCGGCATCATGCATTCTGGCGTGCGAAACGACTCCGACGCAGCCCACGCTCTATTGGGTGACTACCTGACCAACAAGAGCGTATCATTACGGACAAGCGCTATTGTTGGGTAGGTGTATCTCGTGTTTCACTCGTGGCATGTACTGATTCCCCCTTAGTCTTGGCTTGGCACACGTTGGTCACCAGCGTGAAGACCTGGTTCCATCGCTTTTACCACTCGTCGCGGATGAGGACGTTTCCATGGAAGTGGCATCCCTCGCGGCTCTTTCACTAGGTTTCATCTTCGTAGGAAGCTGCCATGGAGAAATTGCTAGTACTATCCTCCAGACATTCATGGAACGCGACGAGAAGGTTCTTAATGAGAAGTGGGCACGATATATGGCCCTCGGACTGGCCCTACTATACCTCGGTACGTCCCCTAGACAGTTGTCGGAGAGGATACACGCTCATACTACGTATGTACAGGTCGCCAAGATGCGTCCGACGCACAGATCGAAATCCTCAAGGCCATCTCACACCCCATCGCGAAACAAGCTCAAATTCTGTTGGAAATGTGCTCGTTCGCTGGCACTAGCAATGTTCTCAAAGTCCAAAGTATGCTTCACTACTGCAACGACCACCTCGACACCGAGAAGGAAGATAACACTTTCCAAGCATTCGCTGTAATTGGCATTGCACTTGTCGCTATGGGGGAGGACGTTGGTGCTGAGATGAGCTTACGGCAATTCAACCACTTGGTAGGCACTAACTTTGGACTATCGCTTCACGTTTCTGATGACGGTGTTTATAGATGCATTACGGTGATCCGATCATTCGCAAAGCTGTCCCTCTAGCACTTGGTCTTCTCAGCGCCTCAAATCCACAACTAAGCATCCTCGATACGCTCTCGAAATATAGTCACGACAACGACCTCGCTGTTGCGTTGAACGCGATCATAGCTATGGGATTCGTCGGTGCAGGAACAAATAATGCCCGGTTAGCCCAGATGCTTCGGCAGTTGGCAGGCTACTACCACAAGGAACCGGATTGCTTGTTCATGGTGCGGATAGCCCAAGGGTTGGTACACATGGGCAAAGGGACGCTTGGTATCAACCCTTTCTGGTGTGATCGCACCATAATGAGCAAGACGGCAGTGGCTGGTCTGTTGGCAACATTGATGGCTTTCACTGATGCAAAATCCTGTAAGTGCGCTCGACCTTTCCTTCGATGTTAAGGCTAACCTCTACTATCAGTCATTTTGGACAAATCCCACTGGATGCTCTATTTCTTGGTGACGGCCATGTACCCACGGTTCTTGATCACGCTCGATGAGGAGCTGAAGAACATCCCGGTGACCGTCCGGGTCGGTCAGGTATGAGACTCGAACACCGGTATTATGTGTCAATGCTGACGAGGTACCTCATCAGGCCGTCGATGTCGTTGGACAAGCTGGAAAGCCACGAACGATATCAGGATTCCAGACACACCAGACACCTGTACGAGTGGCGACGACGGAGCGTGCCGAGTTGGGGACGGAGGAATACCTGCCATTTGCGAACGTGCTTGAAGGTTTCGTAATCTTACAAAAGAACCCTGGGTTTGAAAAGATGGAGCTGTAGTCGATATTAGCCTTGTTTTTATTGTCATATGTTTCTCAATCGCTCGGGTCTTTGAATGGCGGTGTCCGTGCGCGCCAACGGCGACGTCATCGCCCCTGCGTCGGCCTTTGATCTGCTCCCACCACCAGCCTATTTCCTCAGCAACGAGTCGCCTGAACTGTCCTCGAGCACTGAAACGTCTCTTGCTTTTCGCTGATGTCGCTCTCCAGCTTTGCCCGCAAGCTCGTCTCAGGGGACAAGGCTCGCTTCAAGGATGAACAGCTTGGAGTCGACCTTGATCTGGCCTACCTTACCGACAGGATTATCATGATGGGGTATCCTGCGTCGGGAATGGCAGCGTTCTACAGGAATGATGGAGAGGATGTAGTCAAGTTCTTGGGGCATCGGCACCAGGACAAATACTGGGTTTATAACTTGTGCGTATGGTTCATGGATTGCTAATTTATGTTATAAAAGGGAGCTAACGTACATTATATATCCATTTATAGCTGCCCTTTGAACGAGAATTCGTACCCGGCGAGCATGTTCGGGGGTCGAGTGAGGTTTGTTGATCTCTCTCGATTTACGATTATCGCCGTGATTGACCATTGAGTTGATAATGGAATCCCATAAGCCGGTATCCTTTCCCAGATCACCAGTGAGTGGTGCTCATAACCCCCTATACCCGTTTATGAGCTTTACCCACAACCGATTACAGTGCTCCCCCACTAGCCATTCTCGCCCTGGCAACTCGAGAGATGCACGACTACCTTCAAGGAGACCCGGAGCGTGTAGTGGTGCTACATTGTAAAGGTATGTACTCAGACCTTGCCCTCCTCTATACTCTCTGAGATTGTCTCTTCGATGTAACACAGCTGGGAAAGGACGGACTGGTACCCTTGCCTGCGCGTATTTGCTGTCAACAGGGGAAGTACCGACGGCGCCAAAACTTCAGCGTAGCTATACGTCGAAGCAATGGGCGCAATTCAGAGCTGAGAAACTCATCCGTGCTGTCGACAGCGAAGAGTCCGATGCATCGGATGCCGGTGAAAACCCTAACTCTTCTGGCCGAAGCAGTGATTCGAAATCAGGAAGGATCCCGACGCCTATACCCGGTACTAGCACCGGCTCCAACGACGGCGGCGTCGTGACCACCACCTCAACCTCTGAGAAAACAAACATCAGTCAAGCTTCCTTAGAGAAGATTCTAGCTCTCCATACGGCCAGACGGATGAAGGCACCCGAGAAGGAAGACGAAAAAGCAAAGAGAGGCGGTAAGTTACCATTTACTATGGCACTTGGCGTCGTCGGGCTAAAAGGCGAAACCTCAGTCAGTATCGCTTCTCAGCGGCGCTTCCTATATTACTGGTCGTTGTTGGTGTTGGCATCTAAGGATGTCCCAAAGCCCTTTTGGTGTATCCCTCCACTACCACAGGACCAGAGACCTAAAGTATACCTCAAGGAAATTCGGGTGCGGTTGCGCGAATCCAGTGGTGTTGGTCGAACAGCCATCAAGGTCATCAATTCTGCGCTTGAAGTCGTCGGAAACAATCGTGAAAAGGAGAAAGGCAAGGGAGACATATGGGTATCACTTGCTCGCTACGACGATGCCTTCGTGGAAGTTCTTGAAGAATGGGAGAGACGTACCCGGGCACCCAACACCATGGGACGCAACAAAGGCGGTGATTCCAACCCCTCAGAAGGGGAGATAGCCACCGAACAAGGATGGGACATCGGCAAGCACGGCATCTTCGCCGATGGGAAATGGGATAGTGCCAAGATGGTCAAGAGTTTTGCTAGGTTGGGTGCGTATGAAAAGGGTGCAGACCTCGTAGAGGAAGCAGAGGTTCGTCACAGATTAGCTTCCGTGGCATACGTGCTAACGAAATCGCCGGTGCTACATCAGGGCAAGAAGGTGGAGGTGCATGTCCTTCGACCACTCCCACCATCTACGTGGGTCAACATAGAAACACCGATCCAGACGGCTCGAGTCAATGGAGAGTTAGACAACTCCTCAACCACAGATCTCCAGGGAGCTAGCGAGACTGAACTCGAGGAAGGAGGTATCATCCTCGAAGCAGGTCGCGAGGTGCGAGCCAAACTGTATATGGGAGAGGTGAGCCGATCTTCTGCTCACAGAGTAGCTCCACCCCCCTACCATTATACCTCGTAGGTGCCATTCGGGTGGTTCTGGTTTATCCCCATATTCCACATGCCGAATAGAGAAACCAGCTCCAGCGACACCCAAGTATGTCAGCTAACATTTATCAGAAAAGAAGTCGACTTTGCGTTGGGTCCTGGAACATGGTTAATAGATGTTACACTGAAGCTGACATGGGCATCAGAGGAGGATTGGGAGATTGCGCCACGACCACCTCAGAAATCTCAGAGCGGCGATAAAACAAGAGAGTTAGTAGTTGGGGCACTAGCCGAAGGGGATATCTCCGGTCTACCAGAGGCGATCCAAGGAGAAAAGGCGACTCAGCAGAGGGATATGGTTGTTTTGTGATAAATATGTAGAAGCCCGCGTGCTGTGTTTGATACCATCACATCCCTGGCGTTGCCTTCGCTCGGCCGAAACAGACGCGGTGGCCCTTCGCACTTCGCTTCGAGTCAGTCCCACCATCAACGGCCCAGCGCGACTATGACGCGAGACATCGAAGAAAATGCCCGACTCGCTCGCGTCGTCGCCCGTCTTCAAGATCTCCCCGCCATCGCTCTACCCACCGATTACCCTCGGCCACAGGGTCATAAGGTCGTCGAAGCGGCACACACTTATCAGTTGAATGAAGATGCAGCATTAGGCCTTGTTCGTCTCGCTATCTATGAGGATGAAAGCGAACTCGAGGAAACCCAGTTCGCTCGACCAACACCTTTCCAATTGCTGCTCTCTGCTTTCGCGGTTCTCCTACATCGCTACACAGGAGACACCGACATCGTCATTGCCTCGTCCTCAGCATCAGTCCGCAACCCTCTCCTCTTGCGGGTTCACCTAGAGCCTCAGGATCCATTCTGGGCCATCGTCCGGCGCGTGCAGATGCTGGAGAGGGAGGCTGAGGACGACAATGTTCCGTACGATGCCATCTTACGGGCGTTAGGTCGTGGTCAAGACGGAACCTCCACTTCAGAAGGGGGTGCTAGTGGTCCTATATTCCGTGTGAGATTCATCGACGAGACTGACAGAGATGACGGCAATTTCATCCGATCCACCAATATCACCTCTGACCTCACCATCTTCGTCACCAAACCTTCCGGCTCAACGCACGCGTCCCTCATTCCCCAAATATCCCTCCGCATATTATACAACGCATTGATATTCAATGCCGCTCGCGTCGCATGCATCGTGGACCAGATCTCGGTCCTGCTCAAGGGAGCATCCTCCAATCCCGTTCGATCTGTCGGAACCTTGTCCCTTCTTTCGCCCAGTACGAAGGCGGTACTACCCAACCCTATCGCAGACCTCAATTGGTGTGACTGGAAAGGCGCAATCACGGATGTGTTTTCGAAGAACGCAAGAAAGTGGCCGGATCGGAACTGTGTTATCCAGTCGATCCCTGCAGAAGCATTCGGTGCCGTGCAAGAACGGGTGCCGTACACTTATTCGGATATCCTGCGAGCATCAAACGTGCTGGCGCACCACTTGATCAAGGGTGGCGTTCAGAGGGAAGAGGTAGTCATGGTTTATGCGTACCGAAGCGTCGAGATGGTTGTAGCCGTCATGGCCATCCTCAAGGCAGGCGCAATCTTCTCGGTGATAGGTCAGCTGAATTTCGTCTTGTCTTGGATGACCACCCGTTCTAAAGTGATGCTATCTGTCTCGCAGATCCCGCGTATCCACCTTCCCGGCAGATGGTATACCTCCAAGTCGCTAAACCACGAGCACTCGTAGTCCTCAAGGGAGCCGGTATCATTAGCCCTACAGTCAGAAACTACATCTCATCAGAGCTGCAAATACGCGTCGAAGTACCAGCACTTGAGTTCTCACCCAACAGAACCGTCGTCGGCGGGATCGTAGACGGAAAGGACATTCTAACCAGCACCCAACACTTGGGCGATGTGGACCCGAATGTCATCCTTGGCCCAGACAGCATCGGCACCTTGTCCTTTACGAGTGGTAGTACCGGCATACCCAAAGGTGTCAAAGGAAGACACTACAGTCTCACCCACTTCTTCCCTTGGATGAGAGAGACATTCCAGTTGGGAGAAACGTCCCGATTCACGATGCTCAGTGGTATCGCCCATGATCCCATCCAGCGCGACAGTGAGTACGACGAGTGTTGCGATATCACGCTATCCTGACACATCGATAGTGTTTACACCGCTCTTCTTCGGTGCCGAGTTGCACGTCCCAACGGCGGAAGATATCGGCACGCCAGGTCGCCTGGCAGAGTGGATGGCGGACAGCGAAGTTACTGTAACTCATCTCACGCCCGCTATGGGTCAGCTCCTCTCTGCCCAAGCCACTCGCCAAATTCCCTCCCTCTTGAATGCTTTCTTTGTCGGCGACATCCTAACCAAACGAGACTGCATCCGTCTCCAGAGCCTTGCTGCCAACGTCCGTATCATAAACATGTACGGGACGACCGAAACACAACGTGCCGTCTCGTATTATGCCATCCCAAGTGCCTCGACCGACTCCACATTCCTTGCCACACAAAAAGACATCATGCCAGCAGGGCAAGGAATGATCGACGTGCAGCTCCTGGTCGTGAACAGGAACGACCGGAATGTGCCATGCACCATCGGCGAGGTTGGGGAGATCTACGTTCGTTCCGGTGGCCTGGCGGAGGGATATCTCGATG
Source organism: Tulasnella sp. 403 (assembly GCA_019632305.1). NCBI lineage: Eukaryota > Fungi > Basidiomycota > Agaricomycetes > Cantharellales > Tulasnellaceae > Tulasnella > Tulasnella sp. 403. The sequence goes on along the minus strand of WSTW01000154.1, from coordinate 14,682 downwards.
CAGACGCAACGGCCGAAAAGTTCGTCCTCAACTGGTTCTCCAAGAAGAACACACAGTGGCCCGATACTATACGGCACCCCAAGAGTGGTCTTCCCCGTCCCGAAGCGGTGTATTGGAAGGGCATTCGAGACCGGATGTATCGTACAGGAGACCTTGGCCGTTACACGCCTGACGGTCGGGTGGAATGTACGGGACGTGCCGACGACCAAGTCAAGATCCGCGGTTTCCGCATCGAGTTGGGTGAAATCGACACCCATCTGAGTCAACATCCACTCGTCCGAGAGAACGTGACGCTGGTGCGAAGAGACAAGTACGAAGAAAAGGTGCTTGTCAGTTACTTTGTCCCATTGGAAGGGAAGGATCTCGAGGAGTTGGTGAGCGAAGCCGATGGAGAAGCCGAGGAAGCAAAGGGTTTGGTAGGTGGCATACGCATGTATCGGCGGTTGATCAAAGATATACGGGAGCATTTGAAGAAGAAATTGCCCAGCTACAGTGTCCCATCTGGTAAGTGATCTTGGGGTTCACTTGGTTGCTTTGCTGATGGCATCCCATTCAAGTCTTCGTCCCACTTCGAAAAATGCCACTCAACCCGAACGGAAAGATCGATAAGCCAGCTCTTCCTTTCCCAGATACAGCTGAAGCTGCGTCAGCGGAAGTGCCACACGTAGCTGACGCACCAAAGATGACACCAACGGAGACCACCCTGCACGATTTATGGAAGAAACTCCTCCCAGCTCCGCCGTCATCCATTCCGTTGGACGACAACTTCTTCGACCTAGGAGGACACTCCATTCTCGCGACGCGCCTCATCTTCGAGGTCCGGAAGACCTTCATCGTTGATGCACCACTGGGCCTCGTCTTCGACCACCCTACCATCGGCGGACTTGCCGCACAGATCGATGGGCTACGTGATGTGGACTTCGGTCTTGCAAGAGAGTCCACGGTGGATCCCAAGTCACCACAGGTCCAGACACAGAAGCTAATCAGCCCAACACCTGCACTCGAGGAATACGCCAAGGACGTCGACGAGCTCATTCCCCAGTTACCGACATCTTTCACGCCGCTGCCGGAAGATTTTACCTCCAAGCCAGCCACTGTGTTCCTGACTGGTGCCACCGGTTTCTTGGGGGCGTTCATTTTGAGGGATTTGTTGTCGCGCGGCGAACGAGTCGGGAAAGTAGTCTGCTTGGTCCGCGCATCTGATGACGATAAAGCCATGCAACGGCTTCGGGAGGCATGCGAGGATCGCGCCATTTGGGACGAATCTTGGGTGTCGAGTGGACGTTTAACCGCAGTTGCTGGTGACCTTGCAGTGCCTCACTTTGGTCTGGACGCAGAAAAATGGTCCGGTTTGACCGCAGAGGTAGACGCCATCCTTCACAACGGCGCGATGGTATGTCCCCCGGCTGTTCCAGCCCTTTTCGCTTCTAACAGTTATACCGTAGGTGCATTGGGTGTATCCATATGCCAAGCTCCGTGCCCCGAACGTGATCTCCACCTTGACAGCGATCCATTTAGCAGCAACTGGGAAACCGAAGTTACTCTCGTTCGTTTCATCGACGTCAGACCTCGACAATGACCATTACCTTCGCCTATCCGACTCTCTGATGAATTCGGAGCAGGAGGGGGTTCCCGAATCGGATGATCTTGAAGGCTCACGAACCGGGCTGAAGACTGGATACGGTCAGACAAAATGGGTGTCAGAGAAGATTCTCATGGAGGGAGCCAAGAGGGGTCTGGCCACAGCTATCGTTCGACCAGGATACGTTGTGGGCGATTCCGATACTGCCGGTACGTTTTCATCGTTGTTTGCTGGAGTTTCCAGTCTGACCGAATCCGACCAGTTACAAACACCGACGATTTCATCTGGCGCTTGGTAAAGGGTTGCGTACAACTCGGCCTTGTCCCAGATATCAACAACACCGTTAATATGGTCCCGGTAAACCACGTTGCCAAATGTGCCGCACTGTCCGCATTGGAGCCGCCACCCCTGCAGTCCGCTCGGGTGTATCACATTACAGCACGTCCCCCCATCAGGTTTAACGACCTCCTGGGGAGCCTACCCGTGTATGGATACCAAACATCACCTTGCGAATACGTTCAGTGGAGGATAAAACTCGAGCAACATGTGATGAACGTTCAAGACAACGCCTTATTCCCGCTACTTCATTACGTCCTGGACGACCTGCCAACAAGCACCAAGAGCCCCGAGTTGAACGACTCGAACACCCAGGCGTTGTTGGTGAAATATGGCGAGAATCCGAAGGGTTCAGTCGACATCGAGTTGTTAGGGAAGTATCTTGCATGGTTGGTAGATGCTGGATTCCTAGATTTGCCGCAGAAGACTGGGGAGAAGTCCCTCCCGAAACTCGAGGGAGTCAGCGCAAAAGCCGTCGGGAGAACTGGACGGTAGTCAGAATGATAATGATTTTTCCTATAGTGGTAGTGTAATCGCTTGTTAGAGAATATAGTCTGGATAAAATTTCCCCTCAGATTTCCGTTCTTGAGTCGTTGCATGGTCGGTTCCTTGTTCCGGGGAACTAGTTTACCGGGCCAAACAAACGCCTCTACCACTCACTGACACGACATAAACCGCGTCTCGAGGAGTTGGAAAGTCATCACTGGGGAAGAAACACGAGACATACATATATGTAGCGCCTGGGTAGCGTGAAATCGCTGTTTTTCAAAGCGGGTGGCGGTTTCCTGGAGGCTGAACCCGACGATCGTGGCTGTCAAGGAGGTGTAGTGTTGTCTTTCAAACAGGATGGGTCGCTTTGGCTGTGATCGGAGGAGAAATGGAGGAGATAGACGGCACGGAGTCCATGGCTGAGAGGTAAATGCTAAGGGGCATGAGTAATAATCCAAGGGGAGGTGAAGTGCCAATTCAGACCGGCGACTTGTTTGTCGATCGCGAGCTTGTTTGTTTCTACTCTACACGTGACACGCACATCTCGGTTTAGACCGCTCGTCTCCATGTCTCTCAAACGGAAAAGTACTGCCAATGATCTCGCTCAACCCACAGAAAACAAAAGAAGAACTCGGTCCAGTGGAAAGCCAGAGATAACTGTACTGCTATGGCCTGACGACCTAGAACATCAACCCCACCCGAAGGAGGATGCCGACCAAACGGCACAAACACGTGAAAAGTACGGTTTTGCACGCTCCGAAAACGCAATAACCATCGATACGTCTGAAGAAGACCAACTGGTTAGCGATACAGGCTCTGTACAGGAAATCGACGGCTTCATTCGTCCTTTGCCCACCCCACCACCATTCCTTCGTCCGCCCCCCTCTTTTCCTCGAGACTCTGAAACAGTGTCTTCGTCACCCTCAAGGAGTAGCAGTCCCTCCAAAGGAAGACGTTCCACCTTCAATCATTCGCGTCCTCGCCGCAACCAAGTGTTGTCCTCACCCAGTCCTACGCCTTCGTCTCGCCCCGAAGGGCCCTTTAGCGATCTTGACGAAATACAGGCTTCTAACATAATCCGGTTTAAAGGCAAAGGGAGGGCGTTTGTCGAAGAAGACGAGGAAGATGAATCGGTCATTGAAGTCGAGCAGAACCCCATTGTGCAGAGGCGTCAACCTCGCGCTACCAGGGGACTGGACTCGCGTTTCAACGACTTGCTTGAAGCCCAAAAGATAACTATGCTGCGAAAATTGTCTCGTCCTAGTATTTCCAATGGGTTTACAAACGCACAAAACACTGTTGCCATGGAGTCCCTCGTGTCGGTTCTACGAGGCAGTACAGAAAGAGGTGAAGGCAATAGCTGCCTTGTTGTTGGCCCTCGAGGAAGTGGAAAATCCGCAGTACGTCGTTCTACCCCGGTCTCCGACTTAGTCACCAAGGTGTCTTTGCTCTAGATTATTGAGGAAGCCATAGCCAGTATTAGTTCTGGTGAGATGAGCCCGATTGTTATTCGGCTCTCTGCGGAGGCCCAACACAATGACAAGCTTGCTATGCGTGAAATGGCCAGGCAACTCGTGAGGCAAACAGGAGCATCATATACGCTTCCTGTCGAAGACGAAACAGGGGCCAGCACCTCTATGCCCGTCTCTGCTGAAATGGTGAGCTGGAGAGTGATGAAAGAGTGCCTTCCTGGATCGTTAACCTTTGCTTTCAGATCCCGCCAACCCATCTCCCATCTCTCATTTCCACACTCGTCACTCTCCCTCGACCGACCATCGTTGTCCTCGATGCGTTTGACCTTTTCGCTCTACATCCTCGACAGGCTCTTCTGTACTGTTTATTAGATACGGTGCAGGCATGCCATGCTCACAGCAACAGGGCGGGCGGGCGCGGAACGACCGCGTCCGGAATCGCGGTCATTGGTGTCACTACCCGGATCGATTGCCTCAACTCTTTGGAAAAACGTGTCAAAAGTCGTTTCAGCGGTCGGGTTATCCGTGTCAGCCACGTGAATGATTTTGACGGTTACTTGACAATGGCCCGCTGTCTCCTCCAAAAACCTCCAACTGAGGAAGGCAGGACGACTGGCTCGCGGGACCGAGCTTTGTCGGAGGAACTGGATGTACTATGGGATGATGGCGTGGAGGTGAGTTATACTGCTTCAGGCTACTATCAACCGTACGTTTAAGCAATTATTAGGCATTCTTACAGGACAGGGAAGTAATCCGCTTGTTAAAAGATGTTTACTATCTACGGAAGGAGATCGCAACGTTGCAGCGGTTATTGGTATGGCATCTTTTCTTACCTCACCGCGCGAGTACTGACCTCGCATCCATATGGTTTTCTAGATACCTGTAGTCTTAAACATGTCTCATGAACCTCCAATCCTTCGACCTCGGGTTTTGGAAGATGCCTTCAGCTCACAGATAGCTCCGTCATCGTATCATTTCCTCCAAGGTCAGTCCGTGCTCACTCAAGGTCAAACCTCTGTCTGACCTGATAACGCAGAGCTATCATACCCACACCTTGCGCTCCTAGTCGCATCTTATCATGTATCCAATACGGGTCACGATATGTTCAATTTCGAAATGCTCTGGTCAAACTTTTCTCGACAAGTTGACCGAACGGGGTCGATGCCCGTGACGCTTGACGGCGCTTCCGTGGGAATGATCAAGGTCTCGAGGGATGTTATGCTGGGAGTATGTGCCATCTCATCTCTTTCGTCAACGGCATTGTTAACTAACTTTACCTACACTAGGCGTTTGAGAGAATGATCGATCTCAGGGTTTTCCAGCCCCCTGGGCCCCTTCCCACCAACATAGCCAAGACGTTTGTAAAATATCGGTGCGGTGTGGATAGAAGTGATATCATGGATGCCATGGATAGATCAGGGAACTTGAAGTTGAAGACGTGGTTGAAGCGATCAGGGGAATAATGGGTAGAGGTTCGTGCTTGCTCGTATAGCTGGTACTTCATGGATAGCGACATACATTGGTTAGACCACAAGTGCAGTTTATGAATGCACCGCTGGTCTCCGGTCTTCACCCAGGGCGTTCGCCTGACACAAGCAGACAATATCGCGTGCAATTGTCGGTCTCAAGGATTCGTATAGCCGACTGCCTTATTAGCGAGAGAGTTGATGTGGTTGTCTGCTTCAGACATCGCTCGAGGTGAGCCCTGGGGTCCGATTGTCCTTCGAACTTTCATAATGCCTGGTCGTAGGAAACTCCATTCATAACTAACGAGTTTGACCTCACAGGACGGTGTGCGAGTCTAGAT
>WSTW01000153.1:13181-29662 GCA_019632305.1 Tulasnella sp. 403 | reverse complement strand
GAGAGTGTGATATCAGATCCATGTACAATACGATCAAGTCATTACATGAGGTCGTGTCCAGCACACATACTCCATGCATGCAGGAAACACGCGTAACAGCATATACTCATACTCTCCTACCGAGGACTACAGCATTGACAGCTCGCGTACCAAGTCGCACCAACGTCACACCGCACACCAATCCAAAAATAAAGGCGCGGAACGAGAACGACACCATCGCTCGGGACATGGCGAACGGGATTGTAACGGGTAGTAGCATGACGTCCCATAGCGAATAGGTTAGGGGACCCCTCGGGACGGGTCGACGTTGCGGTACAGGACGGTGGGTCGTCGAAGGCGAGCGGGATCGAGATCGGGACCTTGAGTTAGTTGGAACGGAGAGATGACGAAGGCCGACAGCCTGAGTAGTATAAGTATTGAGATTGGATGAGTGGGAGGGAGGCCCCGAAGAGTGTCCTGCGGAAGAGGTCGAGACGCGTGATTGGCGTGCTGAAGTAGGTGCGGTTGTATAATACGTGTTGTTGTCTATGGTACTTGTTGAACGTGGAGGTGGGATGTTGGGTGCTTCGGTGCCACCTGGATCCCGCACAGCAGGAGCGGTTGATGCTTTTGTATCTTGAATTTCATGACGATTCTGGAAAACGCGGAAAGAGAAGGGAAGAAAATGGGAGGGCAGAACGAAGGGTTTGAGATCAGATATATCTCGCAATGACCCAGACGCATGCGAAGAAGAACTGAACATGGAAAGAGGGTAGCATAAGCAGAGACATGGTGCATGTCAACGGTGGCGACGGATTAGCAATCAGCCGACCGAGAAGCGTATAGGACGGAGATGAAGGGGGCAAGGCGGAAAAGAAGGAAACACAGGGGACGAACGCAATGAGAGAGGATAGCGCAGAAATAAGGAGAATAAAACTCACGGCGTATTGAGCGGCCACGTCGACGGTCTCGCGAGACGGCAGCAGACTCATCAACCCCGATGTTAATTCTCCTTCGTCTGGAATCCTCTCCTTGCTGGATCGTGGCTTGGACTCGGGTACATTATTCTGGTTGGTCGTCTTTGTTGTATTGGTCGTAGTCGTGGCCGTGGCCGTGGTGGTCGTATCAGTCGTGGTGGTCGACGCACTTGCAGGATATCGGGTAGATGCGGCAACGGGAATGTCGCGGACTGACTTTTCATTCGTAACTGGTTCATTAGTCGCAAGCGGCGATGGCCCTACGGCACGCTTTCCGGTCGATTTAGGAATCTCGGGGAACTTCTCCGAATCAGGCGTAATCGGGGGCGTGAACTTAGGCATTGCTCCAGGAATCTCCCCGTCCGCGTCGGTATTGGTGTATGCGATCGTGTACGGCGTAGGAGGTGCTCTTTCGCTGGTGTTAGCGGAATCGCCCATTTGGGCCACAGTCGATGCACCCTCATCCTCAAAGGTCGAAGAGCCCTTGGCATTTTGGCTGAGAAGAGAAACGAAAGTCGTGCCGGAGGGTTGGGGATGATCGATCACGGAAGCAGCGGATTCAGCCAACGATCCATCATCGGTGATCATAGAGAATTTGGTGTTCAACGCACGCTCGGGAGTGTGATGTGCGGGTTCGATCTCCTCCCATTCGTGCTCCTGCGTTCTCGTCTCAACATCCGTTTCCTCGACCCTAAGTTGGATAATGCCGGAGTCAGCGGGAGCATTAGACACCGGTGTCATCCTCGCTTGGGCGGGAGCCGATTCATCCTCGACCTTGCGAATATCCACAACTGAAGCGTCTGGAACAACTCGGGGGACCAGGACAGCGCTTCCGTCGATACTTTCCGTCTGCGACTGAGTAAGCTGTTCGATCTGCTCAGGAGGAATAACCATGGATTGCGGACGGTTGGTTCTGACAACCATTGGCGATGCCGGTGGAGAACTGAGATCGAGGGGAGCGAGCGGTGGCTCTAGCTGATGGGTCAATGCCGTATCAGCGGGGGGTGAGGGTTCGAGGGCGCTAGGTGTCTCCTCAACGATAGGAGACATGGTAAACGGTTCCTCATCGACAGTGGGAACGACCTCCTCTTCTAGCGTGATCTCGATGGGGGGAACAACTGTTGCAGCAGGGTCCGGAGAAGGCGCTGCCTCGACCTCACGAGCTTCTGCTGCGGCAGGAACCACTTCCGGTGCGGGAACTGGAGCGGGGGCTGGGGCTGGAGCTTCCTCAACTGCCTGGGCAGGTGCTTGGACGGGTTCGGGTTCGGGTTCGGGAGCTGGGGCTGGCGCTGGGGCTGGAGCGGCTTTAGGCTGCACTGGTTCTGGTTCTGGGGCAGGTGCCGGAACTGGGGCAGCGGGCTCGGGAGGCGGAGTGGCAATAGCAGGAGGAGAATCCACGATGGTTGGACCCGCTGGCTGCTCAACAGGAGGTGCCTGAGTTACAGACTCGGAGGTCGCAGCTCGGCTAACTGGTTCGGGAGGTGCAACTGCGTCTACACTCGCGTCGCTCGTTCGGCGTTTGCGGTTGAGGCCAAGCACCCTGGTAAGGCTGTTCGACTTTGCCAGGCCACCCAACCTCTTAGCAACGGATCGTCTCTCCTTCATTGACTTGGTATCTCCTTCACTATCTGAACCAATTCCGCTGTGGTATCCCTCGGCGGAGACATCTCTGCGAGGAGGGGTTCGAGAACGAGGAGGGGTTTGAGACCCGGATCGAGACTGAGGCTGAGGTTGGACTCGGGCTGGTGATGCCGAACGAGCTGGCGTTGCCGCAGGAGCAGGCGCTGGTGCTGGAGCTGGGGTCGAAGCTGGAGCCGGTGCGGGCTCAGGGGTAGGAGGAGTGCTTTGCGCCTGGCCTTGAGCTTTGCTACGAGCAACTTCGTCCCTCTTCTGAGTTTCCAAAAGGGAGCTGAGAGCAGGGTTGCTGTGTTAAACCAGGTGACGTCAGTGGTGCGAGGTAGCAGGGTGGCAAGATCCACAGTGCATACCTCGTAGAACGGTCCGGAGAAGCCGAGGGGGACGAGCTACGACGACGGAAGGCATTGACAGCCATACTGGCGAAGAAAGCGCCCCTTCCGCCCTTCTTGATGCTGGCACTATCGGAATCAGCCATTGGAGGAGCAGGCAAGAGTGTGACAGGTGGTGCTAAAACTGGTGCTGGTGCTGGCTGTGTAGCTGGAGCTGGGGTTGAAATTGGGATGGATGGACGAGCTGGCTCTAAGACACTGGCTGAATCACCAGCAGAAGGTTCTGAATGGATTGATAGAGGTTCGGCAGTGAGGACCGTTGACGCAGTCTCTGATGCGGGAGGTTCCGGGGAGGTTTCACGTCTGGCTAGAGCAGCTGGAGTTGCAGCGGCGGCTTCGGGGAAAAAGTACGAACTGGCGAGATCGGTGGCGGAAGTAGTAGTGACTGCAGATGCAACGGCTGCTGAAGGAGTTAAAAGAGACGATTTACGTATAGGAAAGTTCCTTGTGGTTCTTCGACTTGGTTTCTGACGCTGTGAGCCCTCGGGGCTGGTTGGGGGGGATTTAGATTTGGCAGACATTGGATTAAATCCACCCCTCGCGGACATATATAAAAAAGCCTGGAGGTTGGCGGGCTATGCGAGTAACGCAACGTGAAAAAGGCAAGCCACCTCGCTGAAGTCGTCCCAAAGGTGAGACGCGAAGCTGTGAAGGACAATGAGGAAGACACGAGGCCATTTCGAACCGCGGAAGAGTGACTGCAGGGGCGGGCGTGAATGCTAAATTTTCAAACTCAGGATGATTTCAAATTCCGACGCCCGTTCGCACGACCTTCTCATCATCGAATTTCAATACTGGCGACGTTGCACAACGCATCTGGGGACCTCAAGGTGAGCATGACTGACGCGACGAGCTCGATTCCGGTCGATGGGAAGCCTATTGAGGGGTATTGCGGTGCTTTCGTGATCGCCGCCGAGCTCGGCTTCGTTTGCACCAGGATCGCGGGTCGACTCGATGCCTTACCTCTTTCCGCCCAAACTACCAGTTACTGACCACCTTGTCTCCTCTTCCAACGTCACTATCGACCAGATTAACGCATGGGTAACTTCCACAACAACCGTACGTCCATGCTCGAACCATCTGTTTCCGAGATCTTATCAGCTCATTCAACATGCGTTTTGCTTGTGGCATCCCTGCACGCCAGCCCTCCCCAGCAACCACTTCCGGAAAGACTGGCAGCGCCGTGTAAAGACATGGTTCAACCAGCCTGGTCGTAAAGCCCGCCGCAACCGCAACCGTGTCAAGCGCGCGGCCGAACTTGGAGCACGACCCATCAAGTCTCTCCGACCCGTCGTCCGCTGCCCCACCGTTCGCTACAACATGAAGGTCCGGGAAGGCCACGGATTCTCCCTCACTGAGCTGAAAGAGGCTGGCATCCACAAACTCGAAGCGCGTGGTCTCGGCATCAAGGTCGACAAGAGGCGGCGCAACCTGAGCGAGGAGGGCAAGAAGGCCAACGTCGACCGTCTTTTGGCGTACAAATCACGACTTTTGGTATTCTCCAAGCGGCCCCGCAATGCTGCTGCACTCAAAAAGAAGCTCGAGGCACAGGTGCGTCGCTAATGACAGGGTTCGACCATTGCTCACCCTTAGCCACATTAGGGCAAGATGGACAAGGACAAGAAGCCACGCTTTGCTACGTCCGACGTGCCTTACGGCCACCTCAAACCAGAACAGTACGACCGCAACCCCGTCCCCCTACCTACCCCTCAACACGAACCACCACGTGCTATCACAGCCGAGGAGCGCAACTTCAACGCATACAAGACCCTTCGCGACGCATGGCAGTGGGATCGGGACGCCGGAAAGCGGGATGCCGAAGCAAGAAAGGCATGTTCTCTCACTCCGTTTCACCCTCTGTTTGGAGCTAATGTTCCTTTCATTTTGCGTTTAGGCGGCAGAGGATTCGAAGAACCAGTAGTTTTGTCCCCCGCCTTGTTTTGTCGACGTCCACGCACCGTCATACATTTCGCTTCTGTCTTATGTTTAGCATCTGTATTCCATTATGTCCCATGGACGCTCTCCGCCGCAACGTCGGGCTGCGCTTTCGATAGTTGCACCCCCCGTTGCCACTGGGACTCGTTGCAACGGACATGTGAACACCGCGAAAGTGAAATGTGTCATACAAGAACGACTTTATAGCAGTACACGAAAACTGAATCATACACGAATGAGCTATTCTGGATACCTCGTGTCGTATTTCGCAACAGCAGGCGACGTCAGTGGCTCTGGGTACTCTAAGAAAGGATAAAGTGACTCCACAAAGCTCTCTTTGCCGCACGATACCAAGGGGAAAAGCGACCAGCTGAGCCTGTTCCTCTTCAGAGAATGTGATACCCATCGGCCATTATCCCGTTCCCACCAGGTATCGTAACAGAACCGAGCGATCCGTAGAGGGTGAGACGGCTTCAAGGACGTTAAGATGGAGCGCTCCGTCCGGTCAAGGTGGATGTTAGACAGGAGTAGTTGTTGGAGCCGTGGCAGTCGCTCTATCTCGCCGGCAAACGTTTCAGCAGTCCAAGGCTTGAATAATACATAGCTTAGAACAATTCAAAAAGATGTAGCGGAATTACTTACTACATGACTTTCTCCGGAAATGCGGACAGAGAGGATCTCGAGTGCTGGAAACAAGTCCGCCAGCTGAGGAATGGTCGGACAGCCCCACTTCACGCATTGGATAGAAAGCACCTTCAAAGGTTCTTTGTTTTCGGTGAGAGAATATAGTGTCGATATCGATTCAGTGGGCTCAGCTACGTAGAAATCGGTTAGGTGAACAACCTGCACGGGGCGGCCGGGTACAAGAACAGGTGCACAACGTAGTGGGCCTTCGTAGTGCTCAAGTTGTGGCAGGACTTCCTTCGAGACGGGGGAACTGCTGGGCAGCACCATCCGCCCATCTAAGCGAATTGTTGTGATAGAAGGGAAGTGCTGAACAAACTTCAGGAAGTAGGGAAAGATTGTCGTTGTGCCATCGATGTCCAGTGAGCGTAAGATGTTTGATAGAGATGGGGATTGTGAGACGACCTGTACAAGATGCCGGTCGATGGTAATCCCCCGCATGCACAGCATTTCTAGTCTCGGTGATCGTATGAGGGTAGATATATGGTGAGGTAGAGGGGAGATGGTGGACAATATAGTGACCGATTTCAGGGAGGATTCTTGAAGGTCGCAGGTCCACCCGTCGTAACGACTATAAGACGCCCCGATGGAATCTTCGCACCACTGCAAGTATTTTAATGAGGGCAACCGACCCAGGTGGGAGTACATGGCTGGTGTGACGTCGAAAGATGAAAAGACGACTTCCTCGAGCTGATGGAGGTTCACAAAGATGCCGGCGATCTCTTCGGAGAGTAATTGTACCGATCTCCGTAGCGAGAGTATAGTGGACAGACGATCGAGTCCCCTGATCACAGGAGGGTGTGTAGGAGTTTGGAGGTGGAGGACCTTGACATAACTCCGAACGTCGGCTCGCGATCTGAGTAGCTGTACACGATAGGCAGTTCGTAAAGGGAACATTCCCTCGTGAATCACAAGTTTGAGGCTTTCGTATCTGAGAGGACTGGATATCCTTTCGAACGTCCGGCAAGTGCGAGATATGTTGCGAAGGAAACAATCGGTTGGAGGGACAGTGGGTTGGATGGTCCGGCGGTGAGCGCGCCCATTTGAGTAGTACGAATAATACATCTCTAGGTCCCGGGTGAATCTCAATATTATGTTCCATATCTCTACTGGGAATAGTAGAGACGATGTTCGAGAGCCAGCGGTTAGCAGGAATATATGATTAGCGTCTTGAGCATTCGACATCGTTGGCACTGGGAAAGAAAGTGAGTGAGTTATGTGGAATTTTAGACGATATACGCAACTTACGGTAAAACTAAGGTGAGGGGAACTGGGAAAGGCCGTCCACCACAGCGGTGTCCCTTGCCATGAAAACAAACAAGACTAAACATGTATCACGTGGTTCAAACATCAGCACATCGGGCTTCTAAAAATCCTACTAGAAAGGCTATATGCTTATCTCACAGCTCGCACATCTGAATTCGTCTTTTGAATAGTCTCTATAAGGACATTGTCCAAGCTCCGTCTGACCGGTTTGAATTGTTTCATGTTCATCTCGGACGCGGCTCTCAACGTCTCCTATTTAACCAGGCAGTATGGGCTCGGTCATCCCTCTCCGTCGCTGAGACCATCACGCACCATCACGCGTCTCAGACGTTTATCTGTTGGCGAGACTGAAGGCTTGGCGTTGCGGGTGTTTCCATCCCCCTCCCACTGTGCAGCTACCCCTCGTATCATCGGTGTCACAGTACCGACAAAGACACATTCGTTGTCTATTGCTCGTCACACGTTTCCCGTCGGGCGGGGCTGTTAAAATACGACCCATCATCATCCCATCAGATGTCCTCAAACCATCAACCATGGCTGTGATTTTTCTCCCCGAGGTGTTTCGGACCCCGGTATAAAACTCGTAAATGGATCGTCTGCCCACCTTCAACATTCATTCGCACTACTCTCCTTTACACTTTACTGATTCTCACTCTACTAAGTTTCTCTTAATCTACTTGTTAACATTCATTCGAATTCGCGCTTCACAATGCGTCTTTCAAGCTACTTCATTGTTTCCTGCTCTCTTTTGACCTTCTTCACCTCTGCTGCCCCTCTTGGGAACAACCTCGGCAGTCTCTCTGCTCCTTCTTTGTGAGCCGAACCCGCCTCATCTCCGCACCTTGCTGACACTAGCCAACTTTGAGGGGATACCATACGAAGCGTACATTGGTCACCGCCGAAGTCTGGACTAGTACCCTGAAGGAGATGGACGTGGTGTCGTGCGTACTGGTCATTTACAATAGCTTATTGTTGGCTCACCAACTCATGGACTTATTAGACGGAAGTTGGCTCAGCTCAAGACGCCAGACGCAGAAGCAGCACTCAATGTCCTCGCAAAACAACGCGATACATTTGTAGACGAGGTGTTGAAGATTGCGCCCCAGTATAACGCCATCCCTATCTCTGGGGAGAAGTTTGGTTTTGAACTGGGATCGATCCTCAAGACGAAAACCTTGTGAGTCCTGCACCACGCATCATATTGCATGCGCTTATGCAACGTGCACTCCCAGTCGCGAGGGCGTTAGCAAGTCTGAAGCGCAAGGGAAGACCATTGATGGCGCTTATCAGGCGGTCAAAGCTGAGTTGGAGAAGGCACAAGGCCTTTTACCTAAGGCTGAGTGAGCGTGTTCCCAATGATCCCGGTCCTGGCACGGCACTGACATCTTTGCGCCCACTACCTCTGTAGCAAGTCCCCAGTGATCCGTCCCAATGGGGCAGGAAGTCAAGCGATACCTCCAGTGAACAAGTGGGTGTCTTTCCATTTATATCAATGACAGCGTTGTGTTTAACCTTGTCACCGCTATCTTAGAGCCCCGGCATCTATCCCTCAGGCTCCTGCTCCCGGGTCGCCGATCCCTGCCAACAATGCAAACCCGGTAGTGGTCAACTCGCCGAGCCGCCTAAGGGAGAAGTGGAACAACCTCAAATCCATCTTTCAGAGGAGCGCTTAATAGACATTAGCACGGCTACTTGTGTGTACGCGCATCATACATGCAATAGAAGTAGGGTAGCTTTCTCTGTCCTAGTGCATCTAACTATCTAACACGCTGTTTACCCCACTACCGGATGTAACGGACTTGGCTGCCGCTGAACTCCCCCAATTCTCTAATTCTCTTCTCGTATGGACGTTGACCCTCCGCATCCAACGGTAGGATTGGATGACGATGGCGACGAGCTCACCGCAACGATCCCAATCCACTTGTCGTCCAACCTCGCTCCCAACCTGCACCTGCACCAATTCCCCCTCCTCACACGTCCGCTCGAGGTGCCTCCATCGGCTCGGATATCAGGGAAACGCATGAAAGTTCGCGTCAAGCCTACCGTCGGACGGTACGAGATCCACGTTCCGGTGGATATGCGTCCCAAGGTGTGGAATACGGGACGTAGTAAGGAATATGACGGGCGCTTCGACCCAGCCGTTTGATCCTACGGTCACCCTACATGGCATCTTGTATCACCGATGCCACCGACCAAGGCGATATTCCCCGGCTATTGTTCCTCATAATTCCCCTCCTGTCAAGGTCTCATCATGGGAATCGATACAGCCAAAACGCGGCCTAACATCACCCCACCAGTGTCTCCAAACCATCAGTGACCTTTCTGGCCAAGGTGTTTCAGACCCCTTTGATCTCTGGTATAAAGATCGCAGTCGATCCTCAGGCTGGCTTCAACATTCATTTACACTACACATTCATTTACACTACTCTCCTTTACTGATTTTCATTCTACTTCTCTTGATCTACTTTTTGACATTCATTCAAATTCGCACTTCACAATGCGTCTTTCAAGCTACTTCGTTGCTTCCTGCTTTCTTTTGACCCTCTTCACCTCTGCTGCCCCTCTTGTAAACAACCTCAGCAGTCTCTCCGCCCCTTCGTCAGTCAGATGCGGTTCATTTCCAGATCGTTGTGCTGATATCACCCTACATCCAGAGGATATCATACAAAACGCGGACTTCCCAATACTCAGGCCTGGGCCAAAACCCTGGACGAGATGGACGCACTGTCGTATGTGTTGATTACTTTCAATGATTTGTCGTTAGCTTACCAACTCCCGAATTCGTTAGACGACAACTGGCTAACAGCGAGGCACCCGGGGCGAAGGCAGCTTTAGACGCTGTCGCACGCGCACGCGATGAATTCAGAGCGCTGGTGACGACGACTGGCGCGGGATATAATGCCCATCCTCTCCGGGAATTGTCGTGGGGCTACGAACTGAAAACAATCCTGGGAAACCAAGCATTGTAAGTCCTGCTTGGCTCAACACACACACGCTCATGCAAGTGCAATCCCACAGCATCGATGGTGTTAAGGCGTCTCCAAATCAACAGAAGGCAATTGATGATTCTTACAATGCACTCCAGGATGCAATTCAGAAGGCAAAACCACCGCCGGCCAAGTGAGCGCGCTCCTGACTCCCCCAGTTCTGGTGCGGTATTGATGTCATCGCCCTCACCCTCTCTATCACAGTCCCGTGCTGCCCAACAACACAAATCGGGTTGCGGCTAAACCGCCGAGCCGCCTAAGGCAGACGTGGAACAACTTCAAATCCATCTTTCAGAAGAGCGCTTGATAGACATTAGCACGACTACTTGTGTGTACACGCATCATATATGCAGTAGAAGTAGGGTAGCCTTCTCTGTGCCAGACTCCCAGTAGTGCATTTTACACGATGTTTACCCCGACGGGTATAACGGACTTGGCTGCCGTTAAACTCCCCCAATTCTCTTCTCGTATGGACGTTGACCCTCCTCGTCCAACGGTAGGATCAGATGACGACGGCGACGAGCTCATCGCAACGATCCCAATCCACTTGGCGTCCAACCTCGCTCCCAACCTGCACCTGCACCAATTCCCTCTCCTCACACGTCCGCTCGAGGTGCCTCCATCGGCTCGGATATCAGGGAAACGCCTGAAAGCCCGCGCCAAGCCTACGGTCGGACGGTACGAGATCCACGTTCCGGTGGATATGCGCCCCGAGGTGTGGAATGCGGAACGTAGTAAGGAATACGGCGAGGCGAGGGAGGAGGAGGATGCCGAAGAACGTAAGGCGGCTGGAGGCGACGACGGCGGCAAGAAAGCGAAGAAGGGGAAGAGGCGGAAACTTGAGAGTGATGAGGAGGACGAGGATGAGAAAGCAAAAAATGTGAAGAGGTTGGGAGAGGTGAGGTTGAAAAGCGAGCGAGTCACCAATAAGGGCGACTATTTTGTTGGTATCATGAAAGACGGTAAGCACGCACACTCCTCCACCTATAACAATCTGGGACTCGAGAGCTCATCTGTATGTCATTTGCATAAGGACGTTTGCACCTCCATCCGATTTCGGAAACGCACCAATTCCGACCGACGTTGACTTATCTTGATGTCCTTCAGCGGCGCGCAAAGCCGATGGTGGGTGATGTGGATGAGGAGGAAGATGAAGAAGGTGGTGGGGCTGCCCAACAGAGTAAACCTGCTGGGCGGGAAGTTGTCGTTCGTGCATCCGGTGGTGCTGACGCTAATTTGGGGGGTCTGTCGGCCTTACGTCGCGACATCATCACCACGATGCGAAAAGAACAGGAAGATAAATGGGTGGATCTCGAGTGGAATGATGAATATGTGAGTGGAGGAAGTAAAGCGTCTACTTCTTTTGAGCTAATGTTTTATTCTGCTAGTCACCTGAAGCAGCGGAGTTGTACGGTTCTATGTTCGCTGTCAACGACGGTAAACTCAGATGTACAACCGAAATGAGTCGTCTCTTGACAAGTATCAAGGGCTTGACGAGTTCTTAGCACAATCTGAGTCACGATTTTTGCGGAGCAATTGCCCAGTACGTCTATCACGTCTGACTTGGTGACCATTTTGGAGTAGCGTTGCCATCTGCAGGATGATGCGTCGAACCTATCTTATCTGAACGCGTGACGCAGAACGACTTTGAAAATGATTCGTTTCTTCGATTCACCCTTATAAAAATTGCGACAGCCTGGACAAATTTCGCTCGAACTTGGTTCTGGAATCTCCGGTCATGCACAAGGCTGTCTTTACCTCTGCCGTTCATACGACCAGAAGGCTTGAGGTTGTTATAGCGTCAGGATGAGCGTGTGTACAGGTTGTTCATGTAACTGCCTTATCCAGGCATAGGTTATGCCCTACACCGCTCTAAACGGTCCTACTCAGTGAGCAATTGGTGGGCAATAGGTAGTCGGGGCAGGGACCGGTGATCGCGTCTCGCGGAACGATAAAAAGGCAGCAAGGTGTTGGTCGATCTACGCCTACAACCAGATCTACGAGTTCTTGACCTTGACGGCGCAGTCAAAAGTCCTCCTGACCGATGAGACGTTGGTTGCATTGATGTTGGTTGAGTCAACAATTGCTAGACACGGAAAAGGTCACGCGACGAGCGGAAAGGTAGTTCGGAAAGACCACCTCCGCTGTTCATCATTTCCAACTCTTACAACAACAGTTTGACATCCAGAATTTGTCCTGGAAGTCGCCTATACGCGATTTGATGCGCCATTGCTTCTAGAATCCGGTTCCACGCGTCGCACGGATTCGACATCCAAAAGCGGGTCTAGCTCGGATGTGCTTATAGAGCGCAGCGCCCCCTAACGCGACTATCTGCTTTTTGGATTGGAATAACCAATTCTTCCTGTGGGGCTAGCTCACCAAGTTTCATCACACGGCGGGGTGGCTGAGTGCGTCCATTGTGTTTGCCCATGACGACAGATGCCGACGCCTGCTTCCTCAGCCTTTCAGCTCGGTCGGGGTAAATCATCTTCACCGGGAAATCGCGTGCCTGTCTGGGTGGCCGAGCTCCATCAATAAAGTTATTCATCGTCCGTCGGAGTTTCCTCGTGAAGCTTCCCGAACTCAGGTCGGTGTGGTGCTGTTATGCGCTATGATGGTTTCACTTCCTTGATGGTTGCAAGCGTACCTTTGGACGCAGACGGACGCGTCTTTTCGGATCTCGGTTTGGACGCGCTACCTGACACCACCGAGTCCGAGGTATCCTGGCATGGAATGACAGTCCGTGCTGGTGCGTATTCCTGTGTCGCGATTCGCGGTAGACGTTGTCCCGCGTTCTGTCCCGTAAGATAGGATGTGGTCTCTCAGGTGACCTGGCCGTTTAATCAGCGATTTTGCCACTATCGCAACCCCGGAGCGGTCTTGATGACTTCTAAGTACTTGATGCCTACAAACATGTATAGATCGCATTCACGCCACAATGGGGGGCGCAAGAGTCCGGTCGTCAAGATGATTTTTATCGGCAGTTTGCCCCACAGCACCCAATAGCGAGGCGTAACTCATAGACTCGGATGGGTCCATGCGACGCTTGATCGGTGTCTAGTCAAACGATGTCTCCCGTGACATATTGGGGTCCAAGACGTTTGACCTGGTCTCACTCTAGGCCGAGATTGGGTGGGATCGGGAGGTGACTATAACGAAGAATGATAAAGTCGGATGTCGGCCACGATGCAAGGAGGACAAAGGAACCATGAAAACGACGACGTTGTTGTTTTGGAGTCCCTTGTGTGGGCCTCTAGAGTGCATCGACACGCCCTGGGTGATTGTGCATGACGAGGGATGGGACGACCGCCCGGACAGCATGAAGGGACAGCGAGGAAGCGAGCGCATAAACTTTTGGATCAGATGGGAGGGAGAGGCGTAGAATATTGTGCTCCGTTTGGCCGCGGGGGTTGCCGAAAGCCTGGGACGCGGCGACTTGAAAATCTAGTCAAGTCACCGCGGGCTTCAACTGGCCATCGCGCACGAGGAGCCAATGACACTGTGCCCATGGGACCCATTCGCAGGGCAAGGGCACACACAAGAAGGGAGCTGTTTGGCCCCATCCTTTCCTCAACGGCCCACTCGTCCTTCGCTGTCGTACCCGTTCCCAGCCATCCCTTTCCCATCGCCCTCGACAGCCCCGGAGACAACCGCTCCCAGCCCAGGTTTCCTCCTCTCCGCCCCAGATACCGTTTCTCGTCAAGTTTTCGTATTCCTGACGCCTTTCCACCGACCTCGACCGCTTGCTCGATTCCTCCCCCGTGTCGGTCGGTTTCCCCCTCGTGCTACTCAAATCGCTCCCCGCTTTTGAGCCTAATCTGTCCTCCGGATTCTCCTGATATACTTGTCCATCGCCAGTGAGTGCCTCTCGTTGGGATTTGGTCTGCCTTGTTTTGCCACCGCTTGCTCAATGGTGTGGCATATTTTGTCCCTCCCCTGCCCTGGTTTACGCTCCGCCCTCTCTTCCGCAGAGTCGTCCTTGTCTTTCCAGTTTTCAGCATCCCCGACATGTCTGCTCGTCACTCTTCCCGTCGGAACAACTCCCGACGCCAGCCTCAGCGGGACGGTCCACCCCCCGCCGAAGATCCGCAAACAGAACCTCGTCAACCCCCATCGAACCAACCATCTTCTCTCCCACCCCCGCCACCGTCTCCAGCTGCCAACGCACGAGATGTCGCCCAGCCAGTTCAAGACCAGCCCCCTCCAATCCAACGCCACTCACGACCGACCATTTCCAACCCCTCCTCATTCTATCCAACCCCCCAACCACACGTGACGACTCAGCCTGCTCTTCCTGGTCCACAAAACGATACGCCACTGGGCAATCCCCAGTCTGTTCCTCAATCCTTCGTCCCTCCGCCCCCGACCAACCATTCCTACTACCCACCGTCTGCCTCTGGATACCCCCTCCCCCCCGCTGCCCAGAGAGCCGCGGCCCCCACAGACCCTAATACTGTCACCGATGTCCGAGGCAGTCTGGACTCGTTGGCCGACTCGCAAGATGGACCAGACGCCCGACCTCCTTACCCATATTCCACAATCATCCGCTATGCTATCGAAGGCTCGCCTCGAGGCATGCTTACCCTCTCTGAGATCTATGACGCCGTGGAGGCTCGATTCCCATACTTCAAGACTGCCCCCGCCGGCTGGAAGTGAGTGCCCTCGCTTGACTTCGACATTTTAGTTTACTGACAGGTATTGCAATTCTGTCGGGCAGGAATTCTATACGTCACAACCTCTCTCTCAACCGTCTGTTCGAAAAGAAGGCACGCGCTATAACTGAACCGGGCAAGGGTGCTTATTGGACGATAAATCGGGGAGTAGAAGCTGGTCCCAAGCGTGTTCGAAAACGCAAGGTTCGTCCCATTGACCTTTATCCTCTCGATCGCCTTGGCTAATTATTGTTTAATGGGCGTCTAGCCTAGGGGTAAGAAGGCTAAAGCTGCAGAGGAGGCGGTGGCGGCACACCAGGCTGGTGATCCTGGCTCCTCTGCTGGGCAAAGCAACACCACGGGCGCGAACGGTCACTCGGCAGCGGGTCAAGGGCGCGACGAAGACTACAGTGACGGCTACGGGGATGGACCGGATGGCGATTTCCAGCACGGGGACGGGGACGACTTTGACGAGGATGTGGATGGCGAGGCTGCCCAAAATGATCTTGACGGCGATGAATGGGAGCCTTCGACCAAGGGTAAACGGAGGTCAACGTCTCAGAACCGGAGTCAGGGCCAACCTCAGCAACCCCAGTCGTCCGGCGGGCATGCCGCTCCTGCACACTATGGAAGGAATTGGCCGGGACCCAGTAGCTCTGGTGTACCACTGAGCCAGCCCCCCTTGCCGCCTGCTCATCCTCCCCAAGAGCAACAGTATCACCCGTATGCTGCCCAGACTCAACATGGCCCTTCGGCGCCGGGACCTCCACCACATCGCCCTCGAGATGCCTACAACTATCAAAGTCACCCTCCTCCACCTTTACCACCTCCCCCGAATTCTTCAACACCATACGACTCTCGCTATGACGGTCATGTTCCCCCTGTCCCACCTGCATCAAACAATTCTCAGTCTCACCCTATGCATCCTCCTCAGCATCCTCCCGCTCACCAGCAACCGATACCCCAGCACGTTCAACATCCCCCTCCAATGCAAATCGATCCAGCCTTGATGGAACGCCCTGGCACACGATCAAGTGTTGTGTCCAAGTCGAGCTCAGCATCACAGGAGACTGCCCCAGGGGCGGCTCCTGCTGCATACCAACCGCAATCCCAATCAGCATACCCAAGTCAGCATTACCCTCCTCAGCCTCCTCATCGACCACGCTCTCAGCCTCAGCAGCAGTACCGACTTCATCCAACGAGTGGCTCGGTGCCCGCCTCGGCCACTGGCAGCGCTCAGGCGTCGCCAACGGTATCCCACCGTGCTCCTTCTGGTCAACACCAACTTTCATCCTTGCCCACTGGGTACCCTACAGGCTCAAACTCGACCTACATCCAGTCAGGAGGAGCCGAGGGAGGAATCCACTACAATCAAGGAGGCTACCCTCCAACTCCCCCAGCAGGACACGCTCCCGTACCGGTTTCTGTTCCATTGTCACAACATCCTTCATCGTTATCCCAATCAGTGACTTCGTCGAGCTCACCGTCCACGTCGACTGCTGTATCAATGTCTACGACAAGTGCGAGTGGTGGATCCGGGTCCGTTCGCGCACACCAAGATCCCGCAGCGACGAATGGAGGGAGACGATACCATCCCTACTCTTCCGGACACCATGGTCACCCCCCATCACACAGCCGATCTCACCACTCCCAACCACACCAGCACGCGCAGCACCAGAGGTCCCAGGGTCCGCCCCCGCCGCCGATAGCGGTGCACGAGAACCGCGGACAACACCACTACAGCCACTCGAGCAGCGCCACGTCTGTGAATGGGAACAACAACGGGCCACCGCACCACGGTTACTCCCAGATGGCTCCCCCGTATTACGCTCCCGCACATGGCTCGCATCCGAGAACCACATCGGGGGGCAGCAGCTCGGCTGCCTCGTAACTGTCCAGCTCTGGAACGGTGTGCACGAACCTATACCCATCTATCCAAAAAGGACATTTGCTGTTTCGCTATGCTGTCCATTT
>WSTW01000152.1:13508-30726 GCA_019632305.1 Tulasnella sp. 403 | reverse complement strand
TGCCACCAGAAAGAAGAGGCTAGCTGGCCCCTCGAAACGATCTTTGGGGAATGTCTTGGCATATCTAAATTAGTACCAAATGAATGCAGGGAAAGTGAGGAGCGGCAGCTTTGCGCACAAAACCAGGGCTATGTGGGAAACGAGAAATGGTCGTGAATGCGCTTCTCACCTATACGCTGTAAATGATATGCAAAGGGATAAGTATCGGTTGAAACGAACTGTCGACGTGGCTCCAGATTGGAGCTTCTTTCAACCCGCTCCTGCTCAATATGACATTGGCTTCGGAGACACAATCCGGCCCATTACTCAGACGATGGTAAGGACAAGTGTTGCATAATGTTGAAACGGTGGTGGTCGTTGATGTTTATGACCAAACGCGCCACTCGGCTCTGGATCACGGGACCGCCACTCCTAGAACTAGGCAGTGGCACGTATACACCTCTTTCGAAGTTTCTATCGACAAACATGATACTAGCATGTAAATAGGCAACTAAATTCCCGCCATGTCAAAGAATCGTCGCACAACAACCCGAGGGACCGCCAACTTTCCCCCTCCCATCTAGTGAACCGGAGTCGATTTGGCCCCTAATTGCCCAAATTTGAACGTTTTCTCTTAGTTTTCTGTCCATGATGTCCTGGTTCCGTTCCGTCGGGAGGACCCCCTTTTCGCTTCCCAGTATCTGGAGGGCTTTGGTGCGCCGAGCTGTATTTTAAGGCTTGGTCTTGCCTCCAGTCGTCTGCATTACGTTTTAATACCCAGAGGTTTGCATTGCGAATAAAGAAACTCCCGTATCGTGACTCCATGAGTGACGACTCGTGATCAAAGAGCGACCTTGCAATGCGTTCCTAATGGTCGGCGTTACACATGAACACTGCAGGCAAACTCAGATAGAAGACTCACCCTGAGCATCGGATCTGACGCCTTCCAAATGTTATCACAAACCCGACTGCCCAACTGATCGTTCAGGAGTGTGTGGTAATAGCCGATGAGGGACATGATGTATTTTCTCTTAGTACGAAGGGGTACCGTAGGCGATTCCGCGAGCGCATCCAAGACTCGTGAGGCAATGCGGTCCTTGGCCATCGTCAAGACTTCCTCGATGGGTAGGGCGTCTAAGCTTAAGGAGCAGACAGTCTGAGCGACACGATATTCCGACGGCGCAGGCGCTTTCCTCGCATACCTTTGGTAAACTAGTTCATTATGAGGGTCAGGTAACCGTAATATCGCTTGCAGGAGCAATGCTCCTTGGATACTTGGCTCGGTCAAAAGCACACCCTCGGGATGGTGGGACGGATCAACCATTTTGCGGCGTCTATCATCTTTTTCCCGCCGTACAGCATGTCGATATGCCTGGAAGGTTGTCAGCTGAAGCCGATACCACACGACTTCAACGTACCGTCGAGCTCTTGAGGGACAGCATGCAGCGAAATGGCATCTCCGATTCCACTTGAGGGTCGAGTCGGAACGCGGCACACACTGTCTGATTACGGTAAGCGTTCCGTTCGTGGTACATGTCAATGTGCCCGTACCCCGATAGCAGGAGCTGCTAAGCTATGGAAGGCGGTTGCACGCTCAACCAAAGCCCTCAGGACACCCGTCCGAGCATTGTCTAGGCGCCATGTCAGTCACTGCCGCCAGAAGTGCATGAAACCTGCACCAACCTACCTACAAGCTCGGGCCAATCAATTTGCGAGGATTCGAGGAAACTCGAAAGTTCGGGTGAATCGGCCTTCTCTATGATTGTCGCAACTACGAAATTGGCAATGGGATCATTCACGAGACTTGAAATAGAGGGCGCCACACAATATTGCCATAGGACGCGGACGACTGGCGGAGGAGAGTGTGCTATGATGCAGGTGAGAAGGTGAGAGGCTACCGCATCGCGTGCAAAGTTGTTGAACAGTTGTGCCGTGGCCTCTGTTTCTTCAACACGGTCTAGAATAGGGGCCGTTAGTAGTTGGGAAAGGAATATTCAGGTCATAAATGCTCACCAGGAACTATGTCCCCTAGGAGCTTACTAACCAAACTAGCTCTGTCCAGATTTGCTTCAATTTTCACAAGGACCTTTTGGGGTGACGTGGGTGCCAAGACCTGCGGTCCACACACGCTATACACGTACCTGTAACGTAGGGCTTGCAACCTGGTCGACCGCTAGGGCCCGTAGCTGCTCCTCGGCGGTCTCGGCCAATATCTTGAACAGAAACTTCTCCGCTAACGATGGAAATTCCGCCGGGATCCCCGCAGGATCTTCATCAAAGTTGTGTGTCCGCGGGCCGGGTCGATGGCGTATCTTGCCTCGGGCTTTGGCGGACCGAGGCTCGTCCCCTTCCAGCCTCTCGGGGTTCAGGTCACTCCGTGAGCGCGAAGACAGGAGCAGCAGGAGGACACGAAGAACATGTGCAGCATACGGATGAGAGACCATTGATGGAGAGGCTGGTAGTAGTTCCTTTGGAAGACTCAGACGAGCACGGTTTCAAAGCCAAAAGCTGCCTCACGTTAGCTATACGAAGTATTATCTCCTTTATTGAGAGCGAATCACCCCCTGTATTTTGGCCGTGAATGTTTTGAATCTAGGTGTGTTCTCTGCGTTAGACTGGAAAGTTCTTAACACACAAGAAGGGACCCTACCTCGTCGTTCAAGATGTTCCCAGAGATCGAAATAAACGTTTGACACACATGGGAGCCGAAGCAGTGAGTAGCTAGCTCTGTGTACCTAGAACTCGATTATCAGTGCTGTTTAAGCCTGTTGGTTTGCTCAGACACTTACGAGCCCAGCAGAGAGACCATAAACGCCTTTTGAGACGCACTATCTAGGAGACGTCCCATATTTTCGATGGTTTTTGAGCAGTCGAAATCTGCACAAAGAGCAAGTTCCCTCCCTTGCGCTTCGGATAGGGCGGCCTTGAGGAACAGCTCACGATCTTGCAAGGGCTGTCAATCGGGCACCAAAAGCAAAGGTGGTATACTCACCCTCTAGCTCTTCTTGTGTAACCTGCAAGCTTTTATCCGCATCTTGTTGTTCCCACTCTGAGAGTTTCGCGTCGACACTTCGGTAATAGGCACGTAGTTCTTCGTCTACTTCTTCAAATGAATGCGTATGTGGCAGCCCATGTGGGATGCTAGATAAGGACGAATTATCCACTTCGACTGGTCTGTCGTTCCTCCCTTCCTTGTGTTTTCTTCCACGCTTTCGAGCTTGGTTGTTCATCGTAGGTGTGTTGAGAAAATTGACCGTGACGGGTCCTTGCGGCCCGCGAAGAGCATGTGTCACGTGATATACAAACCCCACCTTGACGCATATATACTGCCTAAGAGAACTAGCTGTCCACAAGCTAGCGCGGGGTGTTAATTGAGACACGGCTCTCATCATACATGCGAGCCAAAAATAAATCACTTCGAAGGTATATGCTCTTGACTTGCTATCAATTGGGTTATGTATGATCCTTATCCAATATGATCCTTACATCGCAGACGAGCGCTGAGAAGGAGCAGTGTGGCCCCCATTGAATCTGCCCCAGCACTAGCCAGACATTTTCCAAAACATTCGGGAATCGGCCAGATACCCATGTAGCCTCGCTATTATCTCCGAAAATAGCTTGACGTACTGCCGCAGCCGCTATACATGCTGGTGGAGGCTGGTAACTGAGAGATTGCTCTGAGAATTTGAGCTGGGACGGGGTCAGGTCCGCGTTGGCCTGCGATCGAACCCTGTTGAGTACCGTTTGGTACTTCTCCACGCGCGCTTTGTCGTGGCACAACTTTTCCAACGTCGACCGGCTCTAGCCCACATTCTAAAAGCCAAAAATAGCTCTCTGATATCCACCAGTATCCACCGAACCTTGGGTGCGTTCTTCCTGGGTATTGATTTATATATGTGACCAACTCCGACTTAAAAATGGTTCGACTTTTGTAGGCCTCCTCTAAAACCGTAGCACTGAACACATACTCTGGTTTTCAGTCTCTCTTACTGTCAACATGGAGCCCCGACCTGGACAACTGATCGTCATTGTGACCGGCGCCAACAGGTAAGATATAGTCCGCCGAACGTCTCGTACATCTTATTTACATCGAAACTTCAGTGGTGTCGGTTTTGGCATATGCCATCGACTCCTTGTACAACTTTCAGACCCGAATCCATCCGATGCGACCCTTCGCGATTTCGGGCTCTCACAAGCAGATACTCCGCAGCCCCAGTATCAACCTGTAACCGGTCTGACGCTCATCCTGGCATGCCGAAACAAGTCACGTGCCGAAACCGCGCGAGCAAAACTTTGGGAATTATTTCAAGAGCACCTGGAGCAAGCACGGTTACAGTGGGGGGAGGAGTACTACGAGTATGCGACGGCCTTCCGGAGAAACGTCAACATCGATTTCGTGTGTTGTGACCTGGGAAGAACTGACCGGATATTCGATTTCTGTGATGAAATATCTAAACGGTGAGTTATTGGACCACCAGAAACGACCGCTGACAGGGGCTTCATGTCCAACCAGGTATCCTTACATCACCCATCTCGTCCTTAATGCGGGTATAATATCTTATAAAGGGATGGACTGGTCAATAGCCATTCTTCAACTCCTCACCGACTACAAAGGGGCATTGACTGCCCCAGCTTACAAGTTGCAGCATATAGGAGAAACCAACGAAGAAGGGCTCGGTTGGACTTGGCTGTGCAATGTTTTCGGGCACTACATTATTGTAAGCAAGCCATTCACTGTTGGTTTGTCCCCTGCTCACTCCTCCACCATTAACAGACACGGGAGTTGGAGGATTTGCTTCGGAGGTCCCCGTCGCAGCCCGCCAGAATCCTCTGGGTGTCTTCTCTTGAAGGTCGACCGGATTGTTTTGACCTCGACGATTGGCAATGCACCAAGTCTTCCCGGTCCTATGAGGGTTCGAAATACCAGATGGACCTATTAGCAATGTCTTCGAACCTGCTGCTCGCCGCCAAGCCGCAGGAGACCAATCCAAGGCACATCATCGTCCATCCCTCCGTGACCTACTCGGAACTAGTAGTCGGGAAAATGTTTTTCGCCACTATATTCTACTATGTAACCCTCTTCACATTCGGTCTTGTGAGTGGGTTTTCGAGTCTCAGAGTAACTACTGATTGACACGCTTCAATAGGCACGTATATTCGGTTCTCAATTCCACCCAATATGGCCATTCAAGGGCGCCATCTCCGCTACATACTCGGCCCTTTCCCCAATTTCGGCTCTTCCTCCTCCCTCAGAACCCGTCAAGATCGGAAGTCGAGCAACATGTTGGGGTAACACCTACGTCGAACTGGATCCAATCCACGAATTCGAGAAACGTAAGGCGCAAGGCCTGAAACTCTTGGCGAAATACGACGCACTGTACGAGTCGCTCAGGAGGAAAAGGGAAGTGGAACACGCCACTCCGTCCTGACGGGTGTAGCTTCACCAGTCAACCGCCGCGACGTGAGTCTTCCTCGACTCCGCTTGCGGCATAGTAAGGGTCTCCTTAGTCGCGTTAACGATGAGTGGAAGTTCGAACTTTGGGATGGTACGCATGTCCAAGCGTTGATCAGATACATCTAGCTTCGCACGATCTTTTTCTTTCTATTATTTTCGCATTAGCAGAGCACGCATACTTAGAGAAAGCCACGAATCTCACTATAGAGAGGCTGGGCATGCCTCGTTCCAAACCTTCGAGTAAAACGCAAGCCTTGCATAGGTCATTGCTGGAAATATAACCACATCTGAGGCAATGCTCTACCAAATAGGAGAGGGTTAGGCTCTAGAAGAAAGGAAAGGCCTTCACTCACGCTGAGGTTTTGCTGTCCGTTTCACCTCGTCCGTAACTGCAAATGACTCGCCGGAGTGGATGATGTCGATAATCGCACTAGGGCGGGCGGCTTCGAGATCTTTCAGAAAGGCGCGAGCATGCCCGCGATACGCATCTGGAGAATAGATGCACTCCGTGGAGAAGTAGTCGAGTTTCTTGAAGTAAGCGTACCTACGGAAACTTGATAAGTGGCTAAACACGAGGAAAGGAGGACGACCAACATTACTATTTCCTTCTCGTATGCGTACTTGAAAGGCTTTGACCGGCGAATGGTATCTTCCCCTTGAGTGCAAATTAGAGTACATCGCCCTAACCTCGCGATATCACCTCGCATAACTAGTACGAAGTGTATTAGTAGAAACGGCGGGGTTGGGGGACTGAGACATACTATTCATCAGTACAGTTTCAGCAATATCATCCGCGTTGTGACCAGTGACAATATGATCCACATTAAGAGATGCAGCTCCTCTGTCCAAAGCCTGACGACGGAATACCCCGCAGAATGTGCCTACAAACGTCTGGATTAGAATGCTGGCTGTCGATGTGAGCTCGTTCGAATAGCATACAATTGTTCTTGCGGCCAATTTTCTCGACGATCGCATCCATGGTCCAACCATATAGCTCATCGTAGCTTAGTATTTTCAAAGGCAAGTTGTATTGTTGTTGATTACGCTTCACGGTCTGCAACGAAAGAATAAGAACAGGGTCTTCATTAGAGGGTAAGTAGTACCACTTACCTCGAGCGAGTCATCTCGGTAACCAGTGATACCTTCGTCAATCGACAACAGGAAAAGTTCCAGGCCATAGTTGTATCGGTCATTTAAAGTTTTCATGACATGGGCAAGGACTGTCGAGTCTGCATCGCGCAAGGTTCGGAATCAGAACAGGGCATATACAACATATCAATAGCCTACCAACCTTTTCCTCCCGATGCTCCTATAGCAACCCTGTCCCCTGGCTTGAATAGCTTAGCCTCGACGATGGTATTATGGACCTCTGTCTCGAACACGTAGAAGAAGCACTCCTTGCAAATCTGTTGCCCAGTTTTAGGTCGTCTTAGTATGGCACGTTCTTTATTGCACAGAGCACAATTCTTTGGTGGCATAGCTGGTGAACCCAACGCGTGTCTGCTCGGGCCACGGACGTGGTGGGTGTGGAGTCAAGCGGCGGATTCACCGGTGATTACAAAGCGACTTTCCGCGGGCCTGGGTCACATCTCATCTACAAGCCCTTCCTCTATAACCCGCACGAGTCGCTGCTGTCGTGTACGACTAGTTAAGTCGGTCGTAGGGAACATCATAGGGACACCGAGATTCTCCATGGTTTGTTGTTGCTTTTTAACCAGAGCATCCCAGGCAGGAAGGGCTGTCTCGACATCGAAGCGACGTAATTCCCTTTCCATATCGTTCTGCAAGGGTTAATAGGAGGAACTGGATCAGCAAATGCAATCGTGCAAATATTCTACCTTACTTGGGTTTCGTCGTTCTCTGTGGTTCTTCAATGTTGTTGAAGCAGCGTGAGCATGGAGGAACGAGTGTAGGTGGAAAGCCAAACCTCACTTGTCTTGTGTGGTTTTGAGCCTGCTAGTATATCGCGAAGTAATGGCCTCCCTTGACTCCCATAGTCTCTGCTCCAGCTGACGCTGTTCTGCTTGTAACTGATAAAGTAGTTGTGAGTAAGCATCACGAGTGCGTGTCACAACAAATCTCGGGGTGGAAGTTGAACTCACTCCTAAGAGCACACCCGAGCATGTTGGGTCCTTGAGAAGGGCCTCGACGGTGGATAGTGATTCCACATACGACATGGATCGTGGATCTGGCTTTTTGGGTGGCGAAGGTACTCGTACTTTCGGGATTTGAACTTCTGGTTCGATCTCTTCGGGATATGTGTAGTCAACGATGGTGGTCTCTGCTGCAACGGAGGGGGCCAACGTGGGTTCCGCCGGGCCTGGGTCACGAAGTCGAGACAGCAATGAAGAGATTCGGCTGGAGACATTACTATCTATCGAGGAGGGTTGGGGAGTCTGTGGGTGAGGTTCTGGGTGTGGGGTGCTACTGGATGTTGCTTCTGGATCGCTGAAGTTGGGAGGGGCGACGCCTGCAATACTGGCGAATGCTGTTGAAGAACGTAGCTTTTCAAGGAGGTTTTGAATTGTTGACGTGTCCTTTAAACAAGTGTCAAACTCATAGGGTGGTCTTTCTCGCAAAGCGACGATGCCATACCATGAGAACTGATGGGGTTGAGCACGGGAGGTGGATGCTTCGCGGATCGGGGTTGGCTGCGGCGACTGCACTATAATAACAGCTTACGGCGATTTCATTGCTGACCGACCTCATGAGCACCGCTGCCGCCGCACCCGCCGTGAGTCCCCCTTTGCAGATACCTCAGCATCCCACTAATCCATCAAGACAAGTGGAAGCAATTCTCCTTCTTTGATGTGCTGCCTGTCAAGGACGCTCATGATTTAGGGAACACACCAGAGATCTTCAAGGTACGAAACGTTGCTACACGTCCTGGTTTTCCGGTTGTGCTTATTGGACCTCAGAATGTTCACGAACTTGCTACGACTACATCTTCTCCATTAGGCATACTGGTCGCTGATGTTCATGGAAGCGTCCATTTACTGGGCCCGGATTTCGTGCCCAAACATAGTTGGGTTGCCCATCTCAGCGGGCGCGTCACTCATATGGCCGAGAACAAAGGGATACTTATCACTCTCGGAGTGAGTGACTCGTCCTGTTATATGTCCCAAAGCTGATCCGTCGCTGCTAGGAAGAAGAAAAGGTTCGAGTGCCCCTCCTGAAGGTCTGGGACCTCGAACACTTTGATAAGCGGACAGGATCGCCCATTCTCCTTCGGTCGGTGAAGGCCCAAGTAGGTTCTAAACCTCATCCCGTACGTCTCCGCCAAAATGCCAGTTTCTTTTTTGCACGCACTGAAGACTTATCAAGGTATCCACAATTGCCCTTTCCGCTTCATTGTCACACCTTGCTATTGGTTTCGGTGACGGTTCAGTACAATTATACCGGCACCTAGACCAGTCACTATTCTCCGGCTCAAATAATTTGACTTCCCTACCCAAACCAAAAACGATTCACGACTCTCCTGCCGAACCTATCACCGGCCTTGGTTTCCGTGAACCCAGTGCCGAAACACTCAAGGGAGAGAAGCAGGATACCACCCTACATCTGTTCATCGTCACGACAAACCGAGTACTCTGTTATCTTGCCTCTGGCAAGGGCAGCGGCAGCCCGCCTATCGTGGTGGATGAAGTTGGGTCCGGTTTGGGCTGCGCAGCGATGAGTCCTCGGTCGCGTGAAATGGTGATTGCGCGGGACGAAGCAATTTACATGTGTGGACCAGAGGGTAGAGGTCCTTGCTTTGCATATGAAGGTACCGTCGTTCTTCGGTACCCCCAGCGGCGGGTGTCACTGACTTTCTTTCACTTTGCAAGGTCCTAAATCCAACATATACTCCCACAAGACATACATTGTCATTGTTTCCCCTCCATTTACCCCAAAACCGTCGAATGCGTCCGCTACTGTACGCAACTACGTCGCCCGGACCGGAGATACAACCTCAGTAGCCGAGCAAGATATCAGTAAGGTTACTGTTTTTGAGGCTGAGAACAAATTCGTCGCGTTTTCTGGCCCGTTCAAAGAGGGCGTTCGAGATGTTATGTTTCGAAAGGGCGAGATTTACGTTCTAACAAACGATGGACAAGTACGTGTGTACCGTTACTACTCGTTATGATGCTTGAAATATTCTGTTCTTTATCTAGCTGTTCCACATCGAGGAGAAACCGACCTCTGTGAAGCTCGATACTCTCTTCAGGCAGTCTCGCTTCTTGCTGGCTATCAGCCTTGCCAAGACCGAAGGTGTTGATGAATCAGGAATTGCCGATATCCACCGTCAGTACGGCGATCACCTCTATGCCAAAGGTGATGACGACGGCGCGATGCAGCAATATGTCAAGACTATTGGTTACCTCCAACCTAGTTACGTTATTCGCAAGGTATTTCTACTTTGTTTGGTTGAATATTGTTATAATAGTGACCCCATGCAGTTCCTAGATGCGAAGCGGATCAGCAACCTGACGCTGTTCCTCCAGGAATTGCATTCCCGGGGTCTCGCGAACGCCGACCATACAACACTCTTACTAAACACTTACACGAAACTGAAGGACGTTGAACGTCTTGACAGTTTTGTCAAGACCGAGTCGCACAAATTCACCGGGCTTGATGGGGAAACAAGCAACGAGGAACCGCCCTTCGATCTCGACACCGCGATCCGAGTGTGTCGGCAAGCCAGTTACTTCAAGCACGCTGCCTATCTTGCGAAGAGGTACAAGAGGCACGAGGACTATCTACGCGTACAACTTGAGGACGAAGCAAACTATAAGGATGCCTTGGAATACCTCCGGGATCTTGGTCCCGATGTCGTGAGTCATTTGTCATCGCATCTCCGCTAGGTGACGATCCTCGTCCTTCAGGCTGAAAGCAATCTGGCGAGGTACGGACGTCCAATGCTTAGCAACCTCCCGGACGAAACCACACAAGTCTTGATCGAGCTCTGTTCCGGCACTGGCTTTGCTGCCCCACCACCAGAGTCTGATGGTCGCCCTTCGTCAGCCATGAAGACAGCCGCCGGGGAGTCATCGCAGCCTGAACAGCCATCTGGCCACCAGCGTGTCGCGTCGATGCGACGATCGCATCACGACGGCGAGAGTTCACGGGCTCCTTCGCCTCCATTACCCCAGCCGCTGGGCCGTCCCCCGCGGAAACGCCCGTCCCCTCGCCAGTATTTCGCCCATTTCGTCGACCACCTGGAACACTTCCTTCAATTCCTCGAGGCTATTGCATGGAATAGATGGGGCCAGCGGATTGTCCTGTCCGATGATTCCAATAAAGGCATTCCACGGACTCCGCCCACACGAGACGATCCTCCGCTTGACGAAGAAGCCGACAAGAGGGATCAGATCGCTGTTTGGAACACGCTCTTGGAACTCTATCTTACCCGATCAGAGCAATTGGCCAATGAGGGTGATAAGCGACTGTCGACGAACCTGCGGAACAAAGCCATTGCGCTTTTACGGGATGACGTAGCGTTCCCTTATGATCGCACGCACGCCTTGTTGATATGCTCATCACGAGGTTTCACGGATGGCTTGGTGTTACTTTGGGAGAAGCTCGAGATGTATGACGACATACTTCGATTCTGGATGGAGAGGGAAGAGTCATCAACGGATGTGGAACCAAATGGCCCGCGGCCGTCTGACCAGGTTATGCACCACCTCAAGCTATATGGCCCCGGTCATCCGCACCTTTATGTACTGGTGCTCCGATTCCTGACGTCGTCGTCCGAGCTACTCAGCCGGCATACGAAAGACGTTATGGATATCCTGGAGTATGTTGATGCGGAAAAGATCATTCCTCCACTCGGGGTTGTGCAGGTGTTAAGCCGGAACGACGTTGCAAGCGTAGGATTGGTAAAGCAATGGCTGATGAGGAGAATTACCGAGTCGCGCGAAGATATTGCTGCTGTAAGTGCTGCTAGATCTCCTCATAGTATGTCATATTGACGAAGGCCGCGTTGTAGGACCGTTTGGTGATAGAATCGTATCGTAAAGATACCAAAGCCAAACTTCAAGAGGTCTCAGAACTTTCTGATCCAAATAGCCCTGTCGTGTTCCATGTCACGCGATGTTCGTCTTGTGGAGGCCAATTGGACCTTCCCGCAGTGCACTTTATGTGCAAGCACAGCTATCATCAGAGGTACTGGTTTTTATCAAACAACGAGGCCTTTACTGACCTACATCGGACAGGTGCTTGGGGGAACACGAAACCGAATGCCCCAACTGTGCTCGAGCGCACGGTTTGATCAAGGAAATCAAACGAGACAACGAAGCCTTTGCACAACAGCAGGATATCTTCTTTGCAAATGTTAAGGACGGGGAATTCGAAGCGGTCGCGTCTGCGTTCGGGAAAGGGCTATTAGGGCCAGCTGTTCCTTTAGCATAACCCTCTCACAGGTCACTAAAGACGATTTACATTTTTCGCATGATCGAGACTGCCTCACGACGGTAGTAGAATCAGATCCCGTGCCTCTGTTGAACCACATGGCACGCACGTCCTCCTAGTTCCTCAAGCATGTGTAGCCCACAGCTCGGGAGATAGAGTCGATCACAGCTTAGGGTGAGAGAACCGCCGGGAAGCCGACGCGGGAGTCGCGACCACACTGCGACGCGTTGAATCATCAACAATCGACAGTGAAATCACCCCATAAGTATTACACTCCCAGCGAAGATCAGGACGAATGCCGGTGTCACCTAAATGTCAGGCGTTGTTTGACGCTACAGTATGCGACGTTGCTCCGAACCGCGATGTGACGAAAAGCAAGAAACCGACCTCTCTTCGGGGTTAAGGAGGACAAAACTGTCAAACGTCCGTTGAATCGCTCATCCGCCACTTATGTGGGTTGCTCTTTCGCGTTCCACTGCTGTACCCGACTTGCTCTTCTGCCTTTTCCCTTTAGAACGTTCGTCGTTGACTTGGCCGAGGCGGAAACTATGGTATTGAAGCGACCCAGCGCAAGCACAATCGAGCATGTGCTTGACGCCCTCGTGGAAGATGTGCAAAACGCAAATAGTATTTCTCCATTGACGGAGTAAGTGGATGTTCAAGCCTTTGCAACGTTTGATCTTGAGGGCGCCACTGCCAGCTCGGACATCTCGATGACAAGATCGTCGAGCAACTCGAGCACTCTGCCAATGCCCTTCGAGAGGAGGTGAAAGTCCGAACTATAACGTTACATCGCAGGCAAAATACGCATGCCTCGATACTCCAACTGCCCCCCGAGATCTTCATCGAGATACAAGAGACCCATCGCTTGTGCCGCGAGCTTCGGCTCCATATCAAGTACACCGCATGGCAACGATGGGATGTCGACGTATTCCTCAGGGTATCTCGCCGATGGGAATCGCTCAATGTCTACAACCCTTATCGGTCTCGCGCTGGAGGAGACGGATCCGCCGTGAAGCTTCTCGCCGCCTTTAGCCCTAATCTGACGTGTCTCAGCTTGTGGCGAGCGTTTTCAAGCAACGCACTGGTGCTAGGTGATGGGTCCAATCTTCGCCATCTAACAGTATACGGGACATCCTTGAACTGGGAGACGAGAAGGTTATCGGGCTTGGTGACCCTGTCGTTGAGCAACATCCCCCACCCACCCGATACGTCCCGCATCTTAGAAATTCTACACGCGTCACCCCAACTTTGTCATCTGGTCCTCGATAATTGGCATGGCTGGGAAAAAATACCACCTGTACCATCCATCCTGCCTTCATTCTCCTTCCCTCAGTTGCAACATCTTCACCTCGGGGGGATGCCCACGGACTGTATCGTAGCAATTATGAAGAACATTAAAGCACCCCAATGCTCCGACTTGAGTATTACCGCCCTCCGTGACCCCGACTGCGGCCTCTTCCACTCATGGGATACCGGGTTCGCTTCTCTT
Organism: Tulasnella sp. 403; assembly: GCA_019632305.1. NCBI lineage: Eukaryota > Fungi > Basidiomycota > Agaricomycetes > Cantharellales > Tulasnellaceae > Tulasnella > Tulasnella sp. 403. The sequence continues at coordinate 17,407 of WSTW01000152.1, read as the reverse complement.
GTATCACGGCTTCTTGAAGCAAAGCAGGACGCAAGTGAACTACGTATCAACATAATGCTTATCTTTGTTTCCTTCAAAGTTGGGCGCTCGGATGAATTCGTCCTAAGCGTTCAATCCAACAACCACCCTACGCTTTATTTGTTGTTGCTGCGTTCGTAGTCCCATTCAGACTAAGGACGCCAATAACCATTACTATGTCCTCAATGAGCAAGTATTGCCCTCTTCCAGTGCCTGCACTGGATGTGCTGCCTACCATTCGAAGCCTCGACATAGCGGGAGACCAACACAAACCACTACTTGAATACCTCGCGCTGGACGGGATATACAGTTGGCCATGCCCTGACCTGCGAACACTGAAGCTCAGACGGAGGGTGATAGGGGAACGCCTGGACGCGGATGCGGTCCTCGCCTTCCGGAGGGGTCGGTGGGGCACCGTCGACGGACCTCCAGAGACACAGAACTCTTTCGGTCGGCCACGAAAGCTTGAGGATCTTCACTTTGATCAATTTACATCCACGTCAGAGGATGTCCAAGCGATCTTTGAATGCGTAGAGGGGATGTTCCATTACAGGTACGGTACAAAGGAGGGAGGGATGGTGCGATGCCCGCGGTTCACGTTCGATGCGGTACAGGCTGGAATATAAGTGTTCCGAGCATGTCATGCCTATGGAATAGCTGTTCGACGTGCGCTAGACAATAGTCGATCAGGCTTACTTTGAGAGGACGGTGGGAAGCCGATGTTGAGCTCACGTCGGGTAGTGCCGATAACTGATAGAAGGACTAATTTTACCCGTAAAGGAAAGCAGCGTGCCGAGTGGAGCGACATGTGGCCAAAGCTAAAGTGCGTTTGTGCAAAGTTGAGCTAAGTAAAGCTTGGGGGAATGATAAGACATTGTGCGCAAAGCTTGTCGTGTTACGTCGAGGGTTGGGATGGAAGAGGAAGATGATGGACGCATCAAGCGATCATTTGATGCAAACTATGACCATAAAAGGAAGTATTGAAGTACGATAGAACCACCATTCACCCTGCTGCAAGCGCGCGGAAGCAAGTCACAGAAGCCGGTTTATGAAACAGGAGGTCGGTCAACGGGTTCTCGACACCGAAAGAATTCGATTTAAGACTGCTGGCTGTGCTCCCCGTCCCTGAAAATCGCGCAAAACCATTGGACATTGGGCCTGACGTCACATGGCAAGCTCGGGAAGATATATGCTTTTGATTTTGATGCGACCATCAAAACTTCAAGTGGTAGCGGATGATGGTAGAAAGGCAAGCGCCGGGGGTGTCAAAGTGAAGCAGTGGCTTGGTGGTTCACGAAGACGATTTGCTTCTGAGGGACTTGCCTTGCGAACAGGGCAAGGAGTGTGTGCGGTTGAATGTTACCTCAATGAGGTCGGCCAAGAGATGAAGGTTAGCTATGAGATGATGTCAGAAGGAACGAGGTGGGCTGGCGCGAAGGCGATCGTCTGTTATCCGGTCCAGTCACGCCCCCCTACAACCCGACCCGGCGGGAAGTACACTAAACGGGTTTAGGTCGCGGGAGCATCAATTAACTTTTTGTCACGGCGGGATGTCGGGGGTACGCGTAACCATCCCTCCCGCCGATCCTCAGCGGTCGTCGATGAGAGGCAGAAGGGAACAGACCAAACTGGCACGCAACTAGCACGCTCGACCCAGCGGCACCGACTCGCGTCAGGCTCGAATGCATTGACGCGTCAAGACACAGGGAACTGACCGACAAATCCCACTGGGAACGTTCCGGTCTGAATCCCAATAACCAGCCCACCGCTGTTTGACGACAGTAATATACTACGGTAGGTTCATGCCAAGCTACGGATAATCTACGTACGTTTGTGGCATATCGAATGGCGGGGAGACGCGCTTTTCTGGTGTTCCGGGGTCTCGCAATGTCCGAGTTCCTTGCCGTGCGACCTTGCCCCTTGACGAGAGATTCAAATCAAGACGGCCCCAGTCTTGTCTTGAATCTCCATCCCTCCCCCTTCCTTCCTCTTCCTCGCCATGGCTCCTCCTCGTCCCGCTCTTCAACCCGCTCGTCCTCTCAAATACCCCTACAACTTCAAGTTCATCAAGGACTTCCCAAAACGCCTCTTCTTCCCCCCCAAACCCCAGGGCGTTGGCAACGTTCGCAGCTTCAAAATCACCCCAATCTACGAGATATCTCTCACTGATGTCCTCGGTTCGTGTTCTCCTCGCCCTCTTCTCCTTCACCCGTCTCATTGCTCCACATCTCAGATGGCAAACATCTCCCTCCCCTCACCCTCAAGGACTTTGAGGATTATCTCGTCTTCGAGGCTCACAGCGCAGAGAACCTGTACGTTCCTTGATCTCAAGCAGCCGCCCCCTGTGGCGGTCGCCGGTGATATCCTAGACTCACCGATGCCGTCCCCGCAGCTATTTCATCTGCTGGTTCCGCGAATACAACGCCAAGTACAGGCAATGGCAGTCTGCCAACGAAGCCCTCCCCGAAGACAAGAGAGCTACATTCCCTCCAGAGCTTACCATCTCTTTCGCCCGTGCCCGAGGAACCTTTTTCGACCCTTCCTCCCATTTGGAGCTCAACCTCCCTGCCGAGCTCGTCGAAAATCTCGTCGCTCAAACCAAGCAATTCTCCAATCCCGACCCTTCTTCCCTCATTCCCATTCAAAAATATGTAGAGGACATGCTTCGCGAGTCCCTCATGAAATTCGTCGTCGGCGCTTGCACAAACTCTGGGCGTTTGCGAGGTTTCTTTGCAATCATCGTAGGCACCTTGGCAATCTTGGCCGGTCTTATCCCAGTCTTCCTCAGCATCTTCCGAGGCGACAGTCGCTTTGTCCGTCTTGCTGCCCTTCCTGCCTTCTGGTTTGGTGCCTTGACTGCTATCGCTGGATTCCATGGTGTCTGTGTCGTCATTTTCCTCTTCGGTGATGCCCGTCAACTCTACCCTTACGAACTCGCCCGTCCTCAACTCCAAGCCGTCCCGCAACTAGCCCCACTCAGTCTTCCATTACCCGTTCAGATGGCCTCCAAGGAAGACGCTAGTTCCTATGTTGGTGGCACCACTGAGGAAGGTGGCATTACTCGCAGCAAATTGTCCCCGACACCGGAATTCACTGACAAGGTCGTCCCCTTGTCTCCCATCTCCAACAATGGTTTCAACAATTATGGCGCCGGCAAGCCCTCCATGGACGACTCTGATAGTTCTTCCGACTATCTACCAGGGACAGCCGGCTTCATCCCCTCCTACACTCCCTCCATCACCAACTCGTCCGCCAAGGGTGCAGGTGGCTCTTTGCCTGCTGGGCAACCTTTCAAGTTCGATTTCGACAGCTTGCCACCCCCGCCTTCACCTCGACGCAGCACGGAAGACGGCCCGAACTTCCTAAAGCGCCCCATGTTCGTTGGTCTCACAAAGGTCTTCAGTCCAGTCGTCTCAAGGGCTCAGTGGGAAGTCATCATTAGGAGCGCTATGCTTGGCGTCCTGGTCGCACTGCTCTTCGGAGGCATATGCTTCGCCTTGCCATTCGACAAGTGAACCGCGACTTGTTGACTCTCCATAGGTACACGGACTCTGGTATGCTGCCATTCCTTTTTCATGTTCGCTCTCTGGTCTTGCCTCGCTTCTTTGTATCCTCCATCATCTTTTCCTTTCTTGTATCATGACCTTGGGCTGGTGAAAGATGTCCATAGTCGGTTCGGTTCCTCTCTTGGTCCCCATTTACTTTAGCTTCCATTTTACGCTTTACACTACTCCTTGCGCGTTGCGCGTTCTTGAACGCTGTTTCTTCATCTTCTATCACTACCTAACACACTCATCGGACATCTTGGTCCAAGCGAAGAATGCGATTCATACTGCTTGTTCGTCTCTAGCTTGCCACTTTCATCGTTAACCATTATATTT
>WSTW01000152.1:0-13348 GCA_019632305.1 Tulasnella sp. 403 | reverse complement strand
GTGATAGCTATGTCGCATACATGTCAAGCAACTCCAAGTGCGCTGGAATATCGTGTGTACTGGGAAGTAGCTCGTCCGCCTCGTTCTCCATCCGAAAGTACCTCACTGCTCCCTGCTCCGGGTGGACAGTCTTCCTGCTAAACAACCTGCCATCCAAAGCGGTGAATATGCTCATCACTTCCGTCGGAGTCGCAGTAAACAGCTCGAACGTGAGCTGACGGAGTTTCGGCGGATGTCGACATTGGTTCCCGTGGAATGTGAACCCGTGCTCGTTTCCCCACCTCCCGTGCAAGAATCTGAGAACGGTATCGGCATCGAGCGAGGTCTCGTCCTTCTCGGATTGGATGTGTAGCTCTTGCAGCGACATACATGGCCATGTATAGTACCCGTCGCCGTCGGGTCCCTGAGGTAGGGAGAGGTACCTCAAGAAAGGTTTGAAGTCGCCCGTAATCAAGAGATTCGTGACGGGTGGGAAGAGATCGAGAACTTCGACGGGGAAAGGTTCAGGGCGGTTTCCTTCGTGTGGGGGCATTGCGGCCTTTATCGTGAAATCCATTGTCAAGTCGAACATGGACAGGAACGACGCGAGAGTGATGAGACTGAGCATTCGATCGAAACATGTGGCGGTGACCAGAAACCCGCCGCTGACCTTGCTGAGCAGGCGTATTCGGTTGCCGTCCATGCGTAGCTCCATCTTCCGCCCTGGGATGAGGAATTGCGAGGCAATGCACACAAAGTTGTTGTCTGGAACAAAGATTCCGCAATCAAACTTTGGCAACCCCATGAGGACAAAGTTTGTGCAGTTGGGCGCCTGGATGCGTGCCAGCAAGGCAGCGCAGTACTCCGTTGGCAGGTCTTGTAGCGCCAGGCGAGTCAAACAGGGAAGGTGAATCGTTGGGAACGAGTCGTGAGGTGGTGGATCGTATCCTACATCTTCGAAGTTTGTTAGATTGAGGGTGGTAAGGCGAGGCGATTCGACGAGCACTTCGAGTACCCGTTCAATGCTCGGAGGCGCGAAAATCCTGCTTAATCTAAGACTTCGGAGCCCTGAGAGTCTCGGCGTGTCCCACTTCATATTGACACCCCATATTCTGACATCCAGCAGATTGCGACCGGTTCCCAAAATAGCCGTCGGAATGTCTGTTGCACGACTTGAAGCGAACAAGTATAGGTCAGATAGGTGGGGAGTATGAGCGGCAAGTAGGGTATTTGGGGTGACGCCAGGGAGGCGGGGGTAGCTGATGTGGAGGGAGTGCCATCGATGAGAATGTGGGAGGACTTTGGAGGAAAAATCGAAGGTTCCGGTATACTTGATGTGGAGGGCCGCATCAGCAGATCGTCGTAGCATCCCTTCGACGTCTGCTTCGGAGTCTACATCACTGATGAAACCCCAAAGCTCGGGTGCCGCCCGAATTGTGCTGCGCCACATCTTTGCGACGAGGCAGAGTTCACGGAGACGCTTGAAGGGCGAAGGTTGGTCACCGAGTGAGTAGTAGACGATCCTGATAAAGACATCCACCGGAAGATGTAGGAATGGTGCGTATGCCTTCCATGCGCTATGGAGGTTGGTAATCTGGGATTTCACCTCCTGTTGGACGTGTAGAGCGGCCAGTTGGAGGACCTCAGCATGCTCAAGGATTTTTGAGAGCGTGATTGTACTGTAGGAGTGTCAGCTATGCTTTCCATGTGCCGTCGTAATGTGCTTACTCTCCAATGGGTGTGAGCGAGTTGATGGACCGGATGTGCTCCACCAAGATGTCAAGGGCTAGCCGGACGGAGTCGTCGGTCGGCGGTATCATTTGAGAGGGGTCAGAAACCCAATTCAACGTCGACAGACCTGATTAAAAGGGTCAGCAGCCTCATGGCAACAAAACAAGACAGCTTGACCGTTGCCATCTGCGGTGTCTGTACGAGACGTCACATCTCCGTACTTGGCAAACCTCGAAGGCGTAATCGAGCTTCGATCGCAATGCAACACGCTTCAGATGCCGACCTTTTCTATAGTCGGAACAGTGCACGAAAAGAGGATGATCGACTCCGAGCATGCATTGCTGAGACCTGGCGACATGACTCGTCGCTACGAAGTGCAGGAACGCAAGTCTCCGGTCTTGGTTAGAATGACGTCCTCAGTAGGTTCGCGCCTATCAAAGTTCGTATCCATCTCAAGTACGCAGCCGGCTGTCGAAACATGGTGCCAGGCGTAATGATGAAATTGGCTGGAGCCAAAGACTTCAGAACACCACGGGAGTGGGTCGTGTTGCTTGATACGGTACCTAATCGTTCGGTCGGTCAGTATGGAGAAACGCCACTGACGCAAGGTGACTATTTACCATTCAAACCGAGGATCACGCGGGATTGAGACCGACATAACTGGTAGAGCCTGATTTCCACAGCACAGATGCGAGAGTTTGAAACGAAATGCCTGCAATAAGTTCGTATCTTGAACGGATCTAGGGGAGAGGTTGCCAGAGGTCGGGTTGAAAAGGTTGGAGTTCACGTGAACGCTGCCCGTCTCCGATGTCGGCCGAACCGGTGTTCGTTTTCGACTGTCAGGCCCAAAATTCCTCCCCAATTCTCCCGGCCCAGCGTCACAAGTTTAAAGACCTTGGCGCGATGTATCGAATCACCCCCGCTGCCCTCTCCAAGCAACTCTCTGCTCTCACCCCCGCTCGCACATCAGCAGCGACAATGGCATCCGTTTCCCTCTCCTCGCAGCTCCTCCGCAAGTCGCTCAAAACGTCTCCAGGACGATTCAGCACCTTTAGTTCGACATCCCGCCACGCTGCGCTCTCTGGGATTCCTCACCCATCCACGTATACGGTCAAACCAAAGGAAGAAACTAGGACGTTCAGCCAGCCATCGCGTCCGCGAGCCGTTTACGAAAGGCCAAAGTTCAAGACCCGTGAACTCCCCGAGGTCAAAGTACGTCCCACATCGTATCTCCAAGTAGTCGTCCGCTAATATACCATTTCCCCATAGACCCGATGGCCTTTCTTCGTCGCCCTGGGAGTTGGTGCAGTATCCTTGTGGGCCGTCTTCCTGACCTACACCGCCAACCAAGAACGCCTCTCCTCTTCCGTCGTCCGTCAAGCCATTCTCAAAACAAAGCGCTCCCAAAACCCGGAGCTGCTGGAATCCCTCGGAGACGGGATCGACCTTGAACCTGTCTGGTGGATGGGCAATGTGCCGTGGGTCAATGGTCAGGTGAGCCAGTGCACCCGATCCATTCCACATGGAAACGCTTTGTTCACCTGTCTTGCTACCGGGGTAGATCAATATGCCCAAAGGCCAAGTAGATGTGTCGCTGAGATTGAAGGGATCAAAAGGTAGTCCATTTGAAGTGTCTAGTTGCGCGTCCATCTGACGACAGTTATTAGCTGCCGGAACCCTCTATTTCACCAGCGTCCGACGAGAGAAGGGCCAACCGTTCACGATCCGTAAGGCACTCTTACCGACTTTTGACTGATCACGACCTCACTTACGCCATCCTAGTTCGGTACAAATTGATCACGGACGACGGCCGGACGATCCATCTCGACCCACACGAAGTGACGGACACCGGAAAAGCTGCTAAATAGATCCGAATCTACGTTGCTCGTCTTTCACCTTCATCTAACTTGCACTGGAACTATCACTGGAACGAATTTATTACCCGTGGAAGCCCCGGGTGTCATTCTGAGACGGTGAAGCCCGGTCACACCCATTTTGAGCAAACCATTGCATTTTGTTGTTCAATGCCCGGAGCCAACGAGCGTATGAATGCGCTAATAATACAGTGAAACAGCAGACGAGCGACAGTAAAACAGAGAGAAATCCAGGCCAGAGCAAAATACGAAAAAGGAAAGCGAGAGATAGACGAGAGTCGCAGAACGTCCCCTGATGGTCAATGATCAAAAGAGCATACACGAAGACGCCAAGGAGATAACGAAGATAAGCTAGACAGAGAAATAGAACGACGAGTGGCCGTGAGCCAGTTTTAGGCGAGCCATTACAAGAAATGAAACGAATCAGCGAGCATAGAAGACGAGATAGACGAAATTAGACTGTATGGACAAATTCCTCGATAGGATAGACGAGACTGCGGACGCGTTGGAGGACAAGGTCAGGATAATGCCTGTTGCATATATAAAGTCAGTACACCGAATAGGAAACAAGCCGACAAACGCACCTCGCCTCCATTCTCGTAAGCACTTCTTGGGCACGATCCCTTGCACCAACACCGAGTTCGGCACGGACCATGGCTTCCCAAGTAGATGGCTAAAGGAGAATCGCAGATGTCAGCAACGAGAAATAAACCACATCAGGAATACGAACGTACCTCACGATAGACTGGGCCATCCGTCTGTTGTTGTTGCACCTCTGGTTCAGAATCGGTATCGCTGATGTGGTGGCTATGTCGGACATGACCGGCCAATCCACTTGGCGGATCCTCCAGAGACTCGAACAACGACCGTGCTCCCTCGATGTCTCCGCACTGGGCAAGGCCTTTGATCACCAAGTTGGCAACATACGCCGTCATGTGGACGTGGGTGACCTTCAAACGCTCCAAGTACTGTAGGACGAGGTCGGGGCGACGGTGAGTGACGAAAACGTTGATGAGGGCCTCGTAGCAGACCGGGTCAGGGAGACGTTCTCCACCACGGACGACGACATTATGAGAACTGATGGATTCGAACACGGAGATAGCCTTGTCAAGATCCTTGGCAACACATCCGTAGGCGTTGATCAAGCTCGCAAAGTGGGGACCAGTCACAGAAACACCGGGGTCGCGTTCGAGTTGAGCAAAGATCTTCTCCATACCGCGGAGATCGACGGGTTCGATCGTACCATAGCAATCCATCAACAACTGAGAGAGAGCTTGCCGTCAGAACTGAAGAAAGAGAAGAAGCAAGGTAGGCATACCTTGTACGTGTGAGCAGTGGGCCTGATCCGCTTTTGGAGCATCTTCTGATAATACTGCAAGGCCTGGTCACGGTCGGGCTTGATCTGCACGTACATCTGGATCATCGTATTGAACGGAGGCACGCGTGGCTTCAAGGACGAATGAGCAAGCATTTCGTCGAACAGATACTTCGCAGTCTGCTCGTCGCCGATCCTCGTGCAAGCGCCAATGAGCGCACCATACGTGACCGAACTCCACCGCACGCCCTCACGCTTCATCTGCGCAAATAATGCGAGAGCCTCGTCTGCACGACGAGCACGAGAGAGGGCGGAAATGACGACGTTGAAGAGATAGGTGTGTGCCTTGACCCCGAGAGCTTGAGACTCCGCGAAGAGCTGGCTTGCAACGGTCGCATCGTCCGTCATCGACTTGGAGGCGACGATCAACGTTGCGTAAGAGGCAGCCGAAGGAGCACCACCTTGCTCGATGATTCGCTGACGGTGAATGTTGCTCGCAATAACATCGCCGGCAAGCGCACAAGCGGACATCATGCCGTCCTCGATCTGGAACCAGCCTTGAGCTTGCCAAGCCTTGTCGTAGCCAAGTGCTTCGAGAATCGGGTGAGAGGACGTGTAGACGTGCTTGGCCTCCTCGTACAGCCCATGCTTGGCCAGCACAGTCAGGTACTTGGCGATGGTAGCGGGAGCAGGGTAGAGACCATGTTGGACCGAATTGAGGAACCGGCTGTACGATTCGATGGGCGCGACGCCAGTGTAGTCGGGCAAGCAGCAGTCCTCAAGGAAGCGGGTGATGCTTTCACCGATTCTCGGCTGGGCAAGAGGCGGGATCTGGGCGAAAGCACCGGATACGGGAGAGTCCAACGTCGAATGATCCTGAGAGGCCTGCGATGCAATAGAGGACGTATAAGAGGCTTCGTGCGAGGAAGCCGAATCAGAGACAGAACCGGACGGCGAGTACTTGGAAACTGCCTCCTGACCGAAAGGCATCATCATAGCGACCACTTCTTCCTCCGAGAAGATTTCGCCACGTTCGAGAAGGGTATCGCCAACAAGAGTAGCGATCCTGTCCTTCGAGTCCGAGCTTGAGACCGTTTTTGCGAAGACCTCGCCCAACCCCGTGACAAAAGCTTGGTACTCCCTGGCCTCCTTCTCGGAAGTTGGGTTAGCACGGTAGTAGCGCGTAAACGCGGCGGTCAAGAGCTCCCATGACGCCGGACTGGTCACTTTCTCCCGGACAGCTTCCAAGCCCTCGTGATGGTACGCAGAGATGTACGCAGAGAGGACCGCGGGGGTATCGAAGGGGCTGACGCCGAGAGACCGAGCGAGCTCCGCGATCTTCATGAGCATCGGGACTGTCATATCCTCGGTCCTCCCAGCGAGAGAAGCGTGGGCGACGGCTTCCTGGACGCACTGGATGAGAGCGGCCTTGTGCAACTTCTTCCACTCGCTAGCATGTCCCTCCGTCACGTCAAGCAGACGCTCTACGGTTGCGAGGCAGAGCGCAACGCTTCCTTTTGAGGCGATCGCGTCAAGCGCGGACTTAACCGCGGGCCAAGTGTGGACTGAGTCGAGAGTTGAGTGGGCAAGGACAGCAGTGGCCAGGGAACGGAGGAGAGGGTCAACGCGTCGATCAGACGGGGCGAGGGGATCGAGGGATCGGTTAACGATCTCGATGAAATAGGAGAGGTAGGGGAGAGGCCAATTGGGGATAAGGCGACTAATCGGGCGTCCGTCCAGAATGTGATAGTACTTGGCGAAACGCTCTGCGTCCTTGCGAACGTAAAGCGCCTTGAGCAAGGCCATCCAAGCATCTCGGTGAGGAGGCAAGGGAGCTACCGACGATACAGAGTCCTGACGAGTGGGTGTGGTAGTCGCATCGGGAACAATCGGATCGTCTGCAACCGAAATCGTGGCCGTTTCGGGAGCGGTTACGAGATGATCGAACCAGGTGCAAGCAGAGGTAAGATCACCTGTTCGACAGAAGCCGCTGATAATGGCCGAATACGTGGCCTGGACCGGTAGCGGTGCCGTTCGCTCCGCCTCGGGTTTGTCACCGTTACTCAGCATCTCCTCGAGTAACGCTAAAGCCTCTTCTGGCTGGCCGCCCTCGAAGTAGGCAGCAATCATTGCATTCCATGGACCAACGGCCTCAACGTTACCACGAGGACTGGAACGCCTCCGGAAGTCGTTGAAGACTTCGAGCGCCCCTTGGATATCTCCAACGGCACGGTAGGTGGCGATCAGTGCTTCGGAAGAGGTGGCATCTGGACCCCGATCGCCCAAGGAAAGGGGTTCGAGGTGAGCGTAGATGCGGAGAGCGCTGTCGATTTTCTTATAGTGGACGCAGGCTCTGAGCAAGAGGTTGGACGTCGCAGTGTCGAACTTGATGTTGAACCCAACTGTGGCGGCGTAGAAGAGGGAGAGAGCAGACTGGAAATTCTTCTCCGCCTGGAGCTGAGAAATTTTTGACTTGAGATCATCAACAGCGGGACTGCCAATGCGAGCCAAAGCCTCCTTCTCGGCCTCATAGTGAGCGATGGCACGATGGACCTCCTCGTCGCGAGTGCAGAGCAGGGCAACTATGCGATGGTAAACGGTAGCGGTGGGGATGAGTCCTCGAGAGATAAGGTGGTTGTAAAGTTCAAGGGGAATAGTGATGGGATCACCAAGCTTCCTGGTGTCGGCGAATGCTCCAAGGAGTAATGCATAATTCTCGACGGAGTGAAGATCTGGTGGGGTTTTGTCGGGATCAAGGAAGCGTTTGGCTATGTCCAAGACAGCGGCAGCGTCTTTGGATATGGAAGCCACGGATAGTGCCTCTCGCCACTCTCGAACAGCTTTCGGCACCTGCTTTGGAGGTGCCTTGGTGGGCTCGCGCGTGGAGGCAGACGAGGCTGCATCAGGGTCGCGAAGTAGCCGCGAAGGGAGCTCACGTTCGGAAGGCGTGCGAGAGGAGGCCACAGTAGACTCGTGTCGGACGGATTCAACATTCCCGTTGACGGTATTGGTCGAGTCGGATAGTGGGGACGGGCGAAAGGGAGGGATTCCGAATGGGTGCCTGTGCCGAGCATGACTCTTAACAGCCGACAGGATCCCGAACGAGTGGGCTCGATCGACTCTAGAAGGCCCAATAAACCCAAGAGCCATGCTGTTGCGGCGTTGCAAACGGTGGTCCTGATGTTTCTGTGAACGAATCATTAGAGCGAGGGCGACGGTGTCCTTAGACCGAGGACGGACATCGAGTTCTTCCGCTTCTTCGAGAGAGAGCGACGAGTTGTCGTAGGAGGCAACGGCGTTGGCTTGCGTCACTGCACGCCCATAGCCCTAGCAAATTAATGCACGCAAGGGTCAGTACATGGTTATATGTTGGGGGGAGGGGGCCGGAATGGAGGGATGACGCGCGATCTCAGAAATGGCCACTCACCGTGTATCCCTCTCCGAACTTGTTGCTTTTGGACCCACCGGCACGTCCACCACTGCTGCTTGAGCTGGAGTTGGTACCATTTTGACCGGCGAGTAGAGAGTTCGGTTGGATGGGGGTAGGGGGAAGCGGCGACGGGGGGTAGGAAGGGGAGAACTGAAGAACGGTGCGGAACTGGGCTGTCTGCGTCTGAGAGACTGCAGCAGCACGAGATATGCTGTTGTGCAAGAGATTGGTCGCTAGTTTGGGGAACATAGCGTCTTATGGAACGATGGATGGGTTTCGCCCCGACGATGGGCGACTGGACGGACAGCAGGGCCGAGTAAGAGTCAGCGAGATTAAGTAGGGAGGGACTGTGACTCACGCTCTAGAAGAGTGTGCTATGGAAGTGGGATGGGGTGGGAGAGTGCTCGTGAGGGGGAGTGGCGACGAGCGAGAGGGCAGGCGAGATTGGAATTAGGCGGGTGAGAAAACGGGGCAGAAGTGCAAAACCTCAACGCGCGGTTCTCTCTATTTCTACCTTTCAGAACAGCTCCGTCGGAAAAAACCTCTCCGACCCGTTCCTACCATCCGTAATTCGATCAGTTTGAGCGTAACCAAGCAAAGTGGCTTTCCCTCGGTCAGTCACAAATACACTAGTATATCAGACGGGTCACACATGATACGATCCTGCGATTCTATTCCCGCACTCCTACCCTTGGGCACCATGGATTCCTCAGATTGTGTACCTGATGGGAACCCAGAGTTTCACCTTAGCAGCCACTCCGAAGTACAACACACAGCCTAGACACCATATCTCTTGACAACTCACCTGCGTTCTCCAAAATCTCCCAGCCCCGGAACAATGTATTTCTGGTAATCCATCAGCCGAGGGGTTCGTGGTTGTCATCAGTTTCGAGCCTCTGAAAAACTCCGTAGTACAAAACTCATGTCGCACCTTCTCATTCAAACCCTTGTCAATCCATCCAGTGATGACCCTCAGCTTTGGGAATTCTGTGCAGAATGTTCGGAGTCCCTCGGGAGATGATATCTACGCGAGCAGAGCAAAAGTACCACGTTCAGTCAAGAGCAAGGCACGCGCGAGAGATGGCCGAACGATAGGCTTCTTCCTCGTCGCTCACACACCGACACCTTGTCTCAATCAGACGCACCAAGTTTAAGAATATTATTCTCTCTTCCGGCACCCCGCGCTCCTGAAGGACCTCGACCGCCTTTATTGCTGACCCTCCGGTAGCTTGAATTGGCAGCCATCAGCAAAACGTACAGGTGTCCTGCAGGATACGCACCTAGCATGGGATCCAGGAGGAGAACATACCGTGAGGCGATATCCTCTGGGAGCTTGGAAAAGTCGAGAGATCCGGGTCAGACACGAACACCTCTCGTGGCCACCCCCTTACCTTGGAATAGTAAAGCTTCGCCTGTGCTGTCTCTTCGTCACGTTGGATGAGGATCTTGCCTAGCCTCACGCTCCGGCACACGTCACGAAGCCCCGCCTCCATCGCCTGACCAGTTCACAGAGTCAATCCACTCGCGCGGCCCCCAGGAACTGCAGATAACAGCAAAATGCCCATACCTCCCCTGCCCTAAGGATGGAGACCCCGCAGATGCGACCTTGAAAGGCCACACCATCGTATGTAACTCCTGTTGGTGTCTCTACGGTCTTTGGAACGACTGGTAAATGGTTGAGCCCTAAGGTAACGAGCACCCCAGTCAAATCCCCGTCTCGCATCAAAACGTTTCGGAACATAAAGTAACCGGTACGCTGGGTCTAACCTTCTTCGACCAAAAGGCGTATGATGCGATCACTGTAAAAGATGAATTCGCCTCTAAAGCGGAGAGGGGCTTTGTCAGTTGCGGTCAAAGCTGGAATTCTTGGTTTCCCTGACCTGGGGGTGTTCTTGTCTCTAATTATGGTATACAATGCCTCTAGCTGAGCCGTCTGAGGTAAGGTAACCACGTTGGGAGGGAGTGCCGCTGGGGTAGTCTGGGTGTTAGGGTTGCTTGTGGTCGACATGGTACTTCGCGTTCGCCAACTTCAGGTTAGCCTTTCACGTGGGATGGTCCTCAAGACTTGTGACGCGCTGAGATCTCTGCTTTTTATCAACGGTGTGCACGTATGAGCGATGAACGGTTGTTCAGAGATACAGACGGTTGAGGTCGTTCCGAGAGGGCCGTATGTACCACCCGAAGGGACCAGCCAACCGAGCGCGCACGAGTCGCGATCGGCCTTGTTACCTTGGCTCGTCTTTCTACGCGACATCCGCACAGACGATTTCGACGCTCATAATGACAGGTGCCGGTAGAGTGCTTCGTCCATCGATCAATGATGCGTCCATGACGTCGGATCTAGTTTGTCCATCACGCGACCTACACTTCACCTCACCCCGACTATCGGCCACGACATGACACTAACACTGAGAAAGCGGAGCCGGCACCAGCCAGAACGGCAGCGCGGCGGCAATTCCCGTATGGACTAGTCTATGCTTGAATTGCAAACTCCCGCCATTCCTCCTTCGTATCCTTAGCCCACGCAGATATAACCCTTCCTGTGACGACGTGGAAAGGCACCGCAACGGTCGTTTTATTGGAAAGCTTCTCATGGTTTCCACGAGATCTGCCGTACGACTTTTTGCACTTCTGAAAGACTTCTTTGAACTTTTGCCGCCCTACCGCCAAGCGACAACGCAGCCCTCGGGAAATCCTTCTGCCCCCCGATTGTTCCCGCGGGTGGAAACGGTCGGCACACACGCAAACTGCCGTGGTGATGTTGCCGCCGAGTTCTGCCAGTTTCACATTCCGCGTTCTCATCGCAGCCAATTCCACGGGCGTGATTGTTTTAGCGCAGTTTTGAACTTCTGAATGTCTCGTAGATGTCACTTTACAGGGTCGTGTGGAAGTCGCAGCGCGCAACGGGTATCAGTTCTGAACGAATTCAGAGGTGTGGGGTTGTTCGTGGTAAGATGGTGCTTTGAACTTCGGACTGCCAGGAACTGACTCCCGCATTCTCCCTTGCCGTCTTCCTTCCCTTTCCGTCTTGGAATCCTGTCGGCCGGACAGCCAGTACCCCCCAATCGACCAAGACTCATCGGTGTCTGCCGTGGCCCCTCTTCACCCTCGCGCCGATCTGATGCCTCTTTCAATGGCCTTGTCCTGAAGTACGGTGAGACTGTTGGGAGGACTTCCGATGACTAGGTTTCTTTATCAAGGACGTTCCGCGGTCAACGTTCCTGGAACTCGCTCTCAGGTCATACTGACGACCACCTACTTCACACAAAAAGCCCCTTGACCGCGGCGGCGTAAGCGGGTCCGTGGTGCCCTCTCATCCTCGATCTGCTAGGTTCTGAGGCTGTTTGTTCACCGAGACCAAGTCGGTCGGTGCGGTCAACAAACTACGTGAGAGGCCACCCTAACACGAACTATAAGCCCTATTGACGTATACGAGGAATTAGGGAAGCAACGCCGGTGATCACCGTGATTGGTCCCCCAACTGGTGCAAACTGTTCTTCGCTCCACAACGTTCTTGCCAATAACTGACCTCAAGAACAAGTCTTGGCTGGTTCCCTTGCTTTCAGAAGTGCAAAGTTAGTGAAAGTTCGCACCTTGGTCTGTCATGAAATAACCGCTAAACTCCGAACACCCCGAAATTGCAGGTATGAGCTTGTGATTCGGACCGTTCCAGCAAGGGAAGAAACGTGGTACGGCATATGTGAGCCTATCTCTCGATTAATTGACACATCCATATCTCGTCAAGACACCGACTCAACAGATTTGACCCTTCCCGAGGGCCAACGACGACGCACAACCCCAGCTCATGCACAGGGGAAAGCCTCGGGAAGATAGCGTCCGCAACCCGACTTCATCGCCTTGATCCCACCGTTCAGCAAGTTAAGATAGGCGTTCAACCCGAAATTGAAATGAAACATTGCTTCAGGCACCCACGCGAGCACATGCCAGCCTTCCACCGGTCCCGTGTGTCGAATCGCGGTCAGGAACAAGCCTTCTTGCCACGCAGTGAGCGATACAGTTCAAGTGACCCCACGTTGACGTCCTCGGTAAGCATGTGAAATGTGGTCTCGACGCCCCCTATCGCAATGATCGTCTACCTGCCAATCATTTGGGGAGGTTTGTCCCCGGTGCCACGAGGCTCGAGACTCGGATAGGTTCAAGCCACGCGGCGACGTTTTACTCGCACTCACGGATTAGAAGAAGCTTACTGCCATGCGAGCCTTGCTTTACCATGCGAGATCGATAATTCTCATCTTACAACTGAGTTGAGCCCTGAATTACCCAGAGACGCCTCTCATACTCACGACTTCGACATCAGTAGCCGCTATCCGACAAGTTCCCTCCACGATGTGCAGCATTCTCCTTTGCAGTGGTCGGGTCGGGTTTTCTACGGCTAAGTTACTATCACATCACCATCACGGCCTGAGCCTTTTCCCAGATGATCCGTTGTACGAGACCTAGAGACATCCATGCATCTTCGGCCGAACCTACCGTCTTGTGCCGTCTTCATGTCCTCTGCCTCTCTGCTCACCTTCCCTCGTCATCTCTAACTCCAGAGAGGTTATTTCACACCCCGTCAAGCATACTTTGTTATGCCCTCTTGCTTGTGGCTTGCAGACTCCAGGGCCTTTCAGGGACCAAGGAGCGAAATCAGTCCCTGATTTCCAAAAGGAGCAGGACTACGCGTGTCGTAAGATGTCGCAGACGATGATCATCAAATGCTTCTTGGCTGCTTCAAAACATATACATAAGAGAGAAACCCGGCCCACTTCTTTCTTCTTTCCTCTCCCCCTCCGTCCACACTCTCCGTCCTCGGTCGCAAGGGTTGTGGCTGGATTTACACTTAGCGTCCTGGCAGCTGACAGCTCCACCTGCTCCCGTTGGCCCCGTTTCTGCGTCTCTAGGCAACCTCTGTTTCGCTCAGCCCACGGTCGATTACGTAGACTGACGATTCGACGGCATGTCCTTCTCTTTGGCAACGATCTTCGGCAGTTCGTCCTCGTCCTCATCTCGTCCACA
>WSTW01000151.1:0-35043 GCA_019632305.1 Tulasnella sp. 403 | reverse complement strand
TTCTTTCGCCCACAAGGCGGCATTAATGTCCACCAGGACCTTCCGTGCCTGGTCCTGGAGCGCCCCATCACCCTTCGCTAGGCGGATGACCAGTTCCCAATCCTCGTCGGGGGCATTTGTGCCGGTCGCTTCGACAATTTTCAGAGCTTTTTGTTCCGGTGTGCCACGACCATTACGAATCTTCCGGGCAATCTTCTCAGCATCCTTCTTGGGCTTATAAATATCTTCTTCTTTTTGAAAGAGTTTTGAGAACATTTGTTCGAGCTTGACTTTGGGTACTTGGAGGTAGCCAGCCACCTTGTCAAAAGTGCTTGCTTCCCAGGCGACGGGTTTACTGGTAACCCGCGTTAGATCGGCGGACGTACTGCATGAATATCATGCCTTTGCATACTCACGTACTATCTACCGCCTCTTGCACGGCCGGCGCAGAGGTTGCATCCTTGCGATCTCCAAACAGGGTAAATGGGGCTGAGGCACCGAATTGGGCGAGAGTGAGAAGTGAAATAGTTGCGAGGATAAGGAGGCGTATGATGTATTTGAAGTATGTGGACTTGGATTAGTGGGGGGAAATAAGGTAAAGACGTCGTTGAGAGAGGAGGTTGTGCAATGTCGCGAATATTTTATACTGCTGTGACAACTGGGGCGGGGTACGTATCTGCCGTCGGCTACGGTTGTACACCGGGCCGAATCGTTTGGTGAGAATCCAGGAGAACGGTACAAATGGACGCGTCCATAGGCTCTTCTGGTGTTTAGGCCTCGAAAATGAATAAATAGGTTACCGAGGCAAAGTATGCGGTCGTCGCGCCGATACTTACAAGGGTGTTTTCGAACGGTAGTACTAGTCGATAAGCCTTCAGAAGCACTCCATTCCCGAGTCCGGGCATGTGCTTCTCTGGGATGTGTCACAGGCTGAGATTGGCTTGATGCCTTCGCCGGACTGATGGCTTGCAAACTTGTCGCAGGAGGCCACTGCCGGGAAGCAACTTCGGCTGTGACATGCGGCATCACGTCTCACAAGAATAACTGTTGTAACAAGGGTACCTCGTACGCTGATGTCAACCCTTGCAGGCCGGCCGGATCTGCACACCTCCTGTGTGCCGAAATCGTGTGGTACTATACGACGTTGGCTGCAACATGAGATGAGGAACGGCGTGACGGAGTTCGGCCCATTCAGTGGTTCGGGGGCTTGGTTAGGGACAGTTATTGCATTTTGAGGGGTGTGTCACTGGAGGTGAAGGCTAGATTTGAACCAAGTTTCGAAGTGATGCCAATGGCGATGGCGCCGTAGCACGTGACAATTCCCATGGGTTGGGATCGAGATTGCTTATCAACCTTCGTCGCTGCCAGATATGACGCACCGTTGTCTCACAGTAATCACCGTACTCGCTAGGGTTTTGGGACTCGCCCGACCAACTTACATTGTTGATTCCTTGTTGTCCCTCCTACGGAGCACAAACTGATATACTCTGTAAGGCCAATTGTACCTACCGCATCTTAATGCTCTCCAGGTATGCCCCCCGTGTAATCAATGATCCAGCACGTCGATCCACCCGAGACTGGCCTTACGACCCAGTCTCATTCTCAATATTCGTTGCCTTGTTCTGCTGCTTCATGTGACGCCAAAACACCTGCTCTTGGCATATTCATGGCCCAGCTCACGTCATGCCGGGTTTCAACACCTTCAGACGTGGACTCTGACGCACGTTAGAACCAAGACTTGGGTATTTATGAGCGAATTGATACACTCAGATGCTTGCCTTTCGATGGGTATAAAGCTGGGTGCAGGGCCCAGAGTTCTTCTCTACTTAGATTTACCACTCTCCTCTGCGTTACATCTCCCTCATTTAATCATTCTTTTAATTATCCTATCTTACTCTAACTTCAATGCGTCTTTTGTCTTTGCTCGCCACCATTCTGTCTCTTTGTCTTCTTCATGTCGCCTCCTCACCTATTCCCGGCAATGGCCCCCCACCAAATTCAGGGTGAGCTCAACTCCTAAATCATTGCAGACTTCGTAACGTCATATATAAATCATGGCTTCACAGATATATAGACAACAGCGGGATTAAGAACAAGATTAAAGACCTCCTAAACGTTCCCGAGAATATTGTTTCCCACTGGAAAGAAACCACGTACGACCCCATCATCAAACCGAAGGTTCAAAATCTGCCTTACGAAGCCGGAATGCGGGCTATCCGGTACAATCCGCTCGCCTCCGCCGAGAAGAAAGCCTTCAACATGTTCAGCAAATATAAGTCAACCACCCCGATGAAGGAGTGGCGTCAAATGTTGAACATGGCGCGCGAGGGGAAACTGGATCCTTCATCAGCCAAAGCTGCGGACTCGGAATTGCAAAAGGCAGCGCAGAAGCTATTGGTCGATAAGCTTGGCGAAAAAAGCGGGCTTTTAGCGAAGGAATCATGGCTGAAAGATTTCCTTGCTGCCAGTGAGAAGATTGTTTAGGCCGTCCACTAGCATTTTTGTATTCGATTCTTACCCTGTTCAGCAATGTCCAACTTGAGAAATGTTAACTCTATGCATACCGACGGGATCAGAGCTTGACCAAAGAAAATCGTGCTTCGGCTCCGTCCCAGTATAATTGATCAGGTGTGTTAGTGATCCACAGGCGTCGTGCAACATATAATTTGAAGTCCAGAACATCTGTATCGCCGATATCACATTTTATGACGGCCCAATATCTCGAAAATGAACAAACTGGTTAGGCGGTGGGGCGGTGGACGTCTGAACCATGTGACAAGGGCGATTTCTGTTGTGCGCACTAGTGCCGAGTAATAGGCTGTTAGATTGTGATAAAGGAAACCTAACACTTGGCTCGCGCTACCCCAAATCAGACCAACTCACAATAACAAATAATAAGCCGAAATTCTGCAATTCCGGGTGTGTCTCGTGAACGCCAATTCTCGCGGGCCGACCGGTTCTTCGTGAAAAGGCGCATCTTACACGAACTCCGTTCTCTCAGGCCGACTTCAAAGGCCGGTATTGCGGCTCAAGCTTGAGCTTATTCCATTTGGCTATCCCCTTCAAGCCTTTT
The DNA here is from genome assembly GCA_019632305.1 of Tulasnella sp. 403. Taxonomy (NCBI): domain Eukaryota; kingdom Fungi; phylum Basidiomycota; class Agaricomycetes; order Cantharellales; family Tulasnellaceae; genus Tulasnella; species Tulasnella sp. 403. The sequence goes on along the minus strand of WSTW01000151.1, from coordinate 31,991 downwards.
TGAGGATCAGCTGCCAGGAACTCGGTCGTAACGATGTCCTTCTGGTATCGTCTATTTGTTCCCTGAGTAGGATCCTCTCGAGGATGAGAGTGACATGACCATATATAGAGGACCTCTCTCATCAGACACCGACCATGCAGCGACCCATCCTCCCTAACTTCTTGTTGCCCTCCTACAAGCTCACACAAACCAATACACACCGTATGGTCATTTGTGCCTACCGCATCCTCAAGTTCTATCCTTTTCGATCTCAACACACTTCCCGTTCCCAGCAGGATCTGGTTAGAAGGCTCGCAGGAAAGAATTGCAGTCACCGTCGATAGCCATCCACGATCTAGGGCCGACATGAACAGCGGCGATCGTTTCCCATCATTTCAATCATGCGACCTCGTTCAACTGCTTTGTGTGACATCAAAACACCCCCGTTCTTGGCAGATGCTTGGTCCAGCTCACCTGAGATCGTGTCGGGTTTTGATACCATTGGAAGTGGACGCTGATGAGCTCTGATGCATACGCGCGTTACAACCCATGATTTATGAGCGACCTGATACACTTAGGTTATTTCACGATGGGTATAAAGCTAGTACATGGATCGGCGTTTCTCCCAGTATACTACTTTCTTCTGCGTCTCTCATTTAATCATTCTTTCAACTATCTTATCTCTCCTTTACTTCGATGCTCTTTTTATCTTTGCTCACCACTCTCCTCTCTTTTTGTCTTCTTCACGTCGCCTCGTCACCTATTCCCGGCAAGGGCCTCCCGGGGTGAGTATAGCTTCTAGATTGTTGCAGACTCTATAAACTCAGATAAATCATGGTATCATTATTATCATAGATCTTTGGACAACACTGAGATCAAGAGCACGGTTAAAACCTTCCTACAAGCTCCCAAGGCCATTATATCCCACTTGAAAGACACCACATTCAACCCCATCATCAAAGCGAAGGTTCAAAATCTCCCTTACGAAGCCGGGATCCGGGCTATCCGGTACAACCCGCTCACTTCCGCTGAGGCGAAACCCTTCAACATGTTTAGCAAATATGGATCAGCCACCCCGATGGAGGAGTGGAATCAAATGTTGAACATGGCGCGCGTCGGGAAACTTGATCCTTCATCAACAAAAGCCGCGGACGTAGTGTTGCAAGAGGAAGCACGGAAGCTATTGGTTAATAAGCTTGGCAAAGACAGCGAACTTTTAAACGGACAAACTTGGTTAAGAACTCCCGGCCAGTAAGGAGATCGCTCAAGCCGTCCGTTAACGCCTTCTCATTTCGATTCGCACTATTTCAACAAATACTGTGTGTGACAGTGACGCCTCGTAATGAGAGAATCTGTTGTAGTGGCTTGCGTAGAAAGTTCTCAGCTCGATGGACAGATGAGGGTTGCTCTTGAAACTAAGCCAACCGGCTAACCCGAACAAATGTAACCCCCCCCCCTGCAAGGGTTGAGGGGCCTTTGAGCTACTTGGCAAGGTAGCAAGGACGGTTCAAGCGTCAATCAAGTACACATTTCTGGATGTACTTGTCACGACGGGAGTCTGGGATCCGCAACTACTCCATGCATTTCATACATCGACGACATCAGAGTTCGACGCAAGGAAATTGTACTCAACTCCATCCCAAGATAATTGATAGGCGTGCTAGTGATCCACAGCGCCATGCGACGTATAAGTCCAGAATACCTGTATCGCCAGTATCACATCCCTGAGATAGCCTTTATGACAAACTTAGAAGGCCCAAGCGGAAATATTGCAACGTCAAACTGTCCGAGAGGAATGTACCCATCGGAATAGTACCTTCCCAACCAAAGCATCCAGCACCACACAAACGCCCTTCTGATCGTCGTTTTCCACTTTCCAGGCAACGCCTCCGTAATCGGGTTAAGGATGGCAAATTCGAACGCCAAACCCAACGGTTGCGCTAGGAAAAACCTGAGCGTCCCGGCCTGCCAGAACGTGATACGGTGCTTGGCGTCTGAGGGAACAGCGACGAAGAGGAAGAGGTGCATGAAAGCCGATATCACGAATACCGCACCAATCCGGAACAAGCGCATCGTCCGAAGGGAGACGCGGCGAGCCAGCACATGCTCGATGGGGAGAGACAGCCGCAGGAACACTCTTTGGAACCCCGCGTGCCACCTTTTGGCCCAGAAATCCGCCAACGAGTGCGCGCCGAACGGATTGTTGAAGAGTGGTGGCCATGCACTCGGGTTCATCCCAAAGACTCCAACGGCGACGAGAGAGGCGAAGTGGATCGGAAGGGATGTAGTTGCAATGGTGAATGTGCAGATGGCGAACGCGTAGAGCATCTGTCGCGCGATGGAGAGGGATGTGGACGTGAGTGGGTCGACAAGAGTCGGGTTCCATGGGTATGTCATGATAACCGCCTCCGTGACGTCCGTAATGGCGACTTCGATGAGCAACCTCCTAAAACGCGCCGCAAGGAACGCTTTACGGTCCTCGTTCGGGTAGTGGTGCGTACAAATATCCCTTGGTGCCCAACTCCAAACACGATCCCTGAAGAAACTCGTCCCGCGCAACGCGAACATCGAATCGAGTGCGTACAAGAAACGGTCCTTCCAGGTGGTAGGAAGCGGCAGCGTCACGCGCGGTGGCATCGCCTCTCCTCGCTTTTCATCACCCCACTTGAGTTGGACCCATCGCGGAACGTCCTCCCCATCCCAAAACCCTACGAAACAGACCTCCAGCATCCTCATGAACCAGTAGCCCCCAAAGCAGAAGGGCACCGTGTACGCCCCGACGACCAGTCCGGCTAGCGTTTCGGACGGATACGCACATGCGTACCAGAGGTAGCATCCAGGGATCCCCAAGAAGAGTCGCAGCCAACGCAACCAGCGGTGTTGACTTGGGAAAGTTGTCGATGCGATGCAAAATAGGAGCAACAGCACTGCGGGAAGACAAGCCACAAATGCTCTTGGTCGCTCGTCAAGCATGTCGTGTAGAGTTGGCGCAGTCGGTGGTGGCTCGTATCTCTCCTTTTGTCGGGGAACGGGCCCGATTTGAAGAGGCCGCTCCCACAATGAAGGCGCTGCAAAGCGGTCGATCCGGTGAAGTCGGGGAAAGAAGAAGTCCTTGGCAACGAAATGCCACCGGCCTTAGAAATCAAAGGCCACAATTGAGCGCAGTGGAATTGTAATTGGGACCAGCGTAGACAATACTCTTCTTGTCAAAGCATACGTTCGGTAACTTCTAACGGGTCCATGACTGGTGAGATATAATCAACGCGGTTTGTAAAGGTATTGAATGTGTGAGCAACGGTCAGAGGAAGCGACAAGAATCAATGTATAGTGCGGGTTCACGAGGAAAACGCCGCTGTCCCACCCACCGGCGTTGTGCCTGGAGAATCGACCGCTCACATCAGTCGTTGGATAAATTCAGCTTTGGGACATTTGGGACACATGAGATGTTTTCCTACGACCAATCGGTTCAGAATGGTACCCCTCCAACGCTACGCACTATTCCGATTAACATTGCAAACCAACCATCACAGCAGACGGACAACACAAAAAAGGAAACCAACAAGTCGAGAGAAAAGTTGATGCGATTGGGGTGAAAGGAGATATACTTCCACAGAGATACAAATACATGACAGGTAACGAAAAGGTGACAGAAACACATCGACTTTTCATCAAGAGGGGATGGGTGTAGACAGAAAATCCAAGACAGAGGTTTGGTTTCCGGCAACAACAAACGACGAGGGAGAAAAAGGGTTCTAGCCTTAGATATTGAGTACGTGAAAAACATGCGTTAACTTGCGGATGGTAAAAGTGAAAAGATATCTCGGAAATCATCGAGACGGGATGAGCGTTCTTTCCGAAAGTCCCGATGTGAGGTTTGGGAAGGCGAGTTGCTATATGGTTTTTGGTTATTGCGGTCGAGGGAAGGTCTTAGTGTTATTGGGAGACAAGCCGAGTTCATAGATGTTCGGCAAGGCCGATGGGTGGTGTGGGAGGTGTAGGTTAAAGGATGAGCTTATGCGTGCTTCATGACTGTAGACGAGCACGTGAATGGCGGGTATATAACTAAAAAGCGACAACCCTAAGCGAAAATCAAATTCAGCGACACTGCTCACGATAAAAAGAGAACAACTCACCCACTCTTCAGTCCATACTGAACAACGTTCCCTCATCTACTTCCACATCATCCACAGCAACACCACTCTGAGCTGATTGCGACGACACCGACCGAGGTGTACCATTCCTTCCCCAAGGCGAATTGGCATTTCGAACACTGTGAATATTGAGCATGGGTTGGGAACCATCACCAGCAACCCCAAGATCGATTGTGTTGGCGGACGTATTCGGAGAGTTCGTCGCAGTCCCAGATGCAGATGCAGCCGCCAGCCGGGCCGTCAAGCCAGATCCGTAACCCTTTGTCGGCGTGGTGCTCCTGTTCCTCGTGAGGATATCAGCATTTGGTCCTGCGAAGAAAGATCAAATAAATATCAACATCCCGTAACACTGCTTCCCTCATAAATACGTACCGATACCGATACCGTAATTTGCCCCAACAGCTTGTGCGGGATATTGATTCGGTGACTTTGGCAAGTTACCGTACCCGGACGGAGGACTAGCCACCCCACCCATACCAGATGACCCTAAGCCCGATCCAAACGCAGATCCTGGCGTTGGGCTCCCCGTGGTGGACGTGAGGCTGACAGCCGGAACGAAATGAATACGGCTCAGACCTGCTCCAAGGCCACGAGGCAACGATTGACCGGGTTCGTGTCGCAAAGGATCGTGACCTTGAGGATGGATGGGGTCGTTTCGTGCTCCTTGGTTCACGGGCCCCGCACCACGTTGAGGTTGGTGCAGACCATACGCTGCGTTTTGCTTGGAATCGACCCCGAGATCCGATGGGCCACTGTACATTGAGTACTGGTTTCCGGCTTGAGGTGGCGGTAATGCCTGCGCTTGGGAACGAGAGGGTTGCATGATGGTAGAGATGCCGGACAAAGAAGTATGATGGTGGTGTTGCGCTTGGGAAGAGTGTCCAGCTTGTGACAACGACTGCTGCTGACGATGGAGGAAGTTGCCTTGGGGGTTGTAAGACATGCCAACTCCACCGATCTGTGGGACAGTGATACCGTTCATCAGCCCATTTGATGACTCCCCACCATAACCCCCAGGAGGACCACCGGCTCTGGACGACCGCAGGAACGCATTCGAAGCATTCGACATCACGGAAGTCGACAACATACTTGGTGAAGGACCATAGCTCCCAGAGAGCGAGTTAAAGACATCATGTGGCTGGGATGTGTTGTTCGAAACGGCACGGGACATGCCCACGAAAGATGGTTCATTGGAGACTTGCAGATCATTCTGTAGCATTCCGCTCGCGTTGTCCTTTTCCCATAAAGCTCGCATGTTGCCTAACAAACCCGTCGCTGGAACCGAGCGGGAGAACGTACTGGTCGCTCCGAGTGATTTATCCGTGGCAGGGCGGGCGCGAATAGTATCGTTCCAAGCGTCGTCGTCCGGATCATCATCACCCACGTCGATTGTGTTCTCCTTGGGATGCCGTCCAATCAAAGATTCCTTGGTCGGTTTTCCTCCGCTCCTGGAGAATTTCCTTGCTCTCTCCTCCTTCGTCAGCAAATTGTTCAAGGAGCTCGGTAAGAATTCCTCCGCTTCAAGAGTATCACCCATATCATTCTCCTCCTCCAATGCGCTCTCGTCAAGCCCGCCGGATAAGACCGACGCGGCGCCGATGGACGGACGTTGATTATGTCCAGGGAGGGATGGCCGCCGTGCACCTCCGTTGATACTCCATCCAATGGGTCTAGAACCTGCAAAGGACGCGGGGTTCCCGCCCTTCATGCCTCCAAGGAAAGCTGGAAGATTGGACTGAGAATTCGCGGAAGAAGATTCTCCAGCGGCAGGATAATTAAGGAAGAGGGAGCGGGAGCCAGGTACGGAGAAAGGGGAGGTGCCAAGGACGTTCGGATTCATACTGGCGTGAAGGTTAGATTGGGAAGAGACGGAAGAAGGACCATCTTCGCCGTGTTGGGTATCGCGCATCTCTGGTCGAGGTTGGAGTGGCTGGAAGTTCGTGGTGTTGACTCCATGCGCAATGGATAGGCCGGCCAACAAGCTGGACAAAGCACCCCGCCCTGGACTGGAAGCACTTGGGAACGCATTTCCGGACCGAGGAGAGCCAATAGGGCCGAAATCCCTGTGTGCCTCACGTTCCGTACTCCTCAAAGGCGGGGAACCAACTAGGTCGACTGATGCGGAGGCTGTCCCAATGGTCACAACTTCTTCGCCCGACAGACGCGTCCGGTGTAAGTTGGAGGCATTCCTCGACGAGGCCGTCGGTAGGGTGGGTCGCACCGCGCTCGTCCTCGTTGGGCTGGACGTCAAGTTTTCCACCTCCTTCCTCGTTACTGACGAACCAGCTGCGGAAGCATTGGATGGTGCTGGGAGGTCTGCAACCGATGCCGAAGGCGTTTTCGAGTAATCCGACGACGCCGCCAAACTCTCCACCGCCGCAGCCGTTGCAGGAGTCATCGTTGACTGTCTTGAATGCGCTTGTAATTGTTCCAGTGACGTCGTCGCCCATCCTCGATCCACATCCAAGTCGTTCGGCTGCGCAGCTTGGAATGAACTGGAGCTTGTCGCACTCGTATCGCGCAACACTGGAGGAGCGGTCACGGACGCAGATATCATAGGTCCCTTGCCAATCCGGATGGGAGGTCGTAACGTCGACACAGAAGAGGACACAACTGATGAATGATCATCAGAACCCACCCCGGAGCCTGAGTGGTCATGCCGTTCTTGTGGTTTACCGCTCCTATTCCTCTCTCTGTCCTTGTCGCGATCGCGTTCCTTGTCCCTTCCAGCGGAGTGAGTCGAGGACAGGGTCTTATCAACGCTTGGCCGAGGATCGTGCCGTCCGTTGGCAGGAGGTTCCCCACGTTCTTTATCCCTCTTTTGTCTGCCTCGGTCTCTCCGGTCTCGATTGGCGCCGCTAGAACTCGATGCACTATTCGTAGCATCTTGCGGGGCCTGGGATTGGCTGCCAGACGACTGCTGGGCCTGAACTTGCTGTTGAGCTTGTAACGCTTGTTGAGCAGCCTTCTTGTTCTTTCTGTCCATACTCATTGGCTCGCCTGGCATTACGTGTGCAAGTGCACACTTGTGCGCGAACCGGCAGGACCCCTTTACAAACCACGAACACACTTGCTTCTGCTGACCGGGCTCCGCCACAGCATGACTGAACGGACAAGCTGCTCCAGCAGTACATGTCCCAGCCTTGAAGAACTTGCACGGTACATGAGACAGGTCCTTCTCTTCAATTCGCAAAGAAATATAGGTGGAGGTGTGTCAGAAGATGACAACATGTGAGCCTCGCACACCCCGAGCAGTTGGATCAACTCGGTTGACTCACGCTTGGTACTGGGTCTTTTCTCTTCTTCACCACTTCCGGGTGGTGCGAGTTGAGACATCATGGACTTCATAGGGCGAGCCATGAGTGGTTAGGGAGTGAAGGCGGGGTGACAAGCGGAGGCAGTATTATTTCAGTCCAGGCTGGAAGGTGCAGCCCGATGAGCCGTGTGAAATTCTATGCCATTGGTGATCGTACACAAGGACTCGCGCCAATTCGGCCTCCTAGCACATCGTCCTATCCTAGATCCCCTGTCCACGCATCGCTAGCGTCCCAGTGGGTCATTCATGTGTGACATGGGGACGCGTAATCGTGTGCCATCCAGTGGTACTGGAAAAACCACGTCCCCCTTTGGTGCTAGATTCACTGATATTTCCGGTGTTCCTGGATAACGTGGATATATCTTCAACTCGCGTGTTGACCAGACAAAAGTGAGGACTAACCGGTCGGTGAGTAGTTTCATGGTCGACATGCACAAATGCCCGTTCAACACCCGGTAGCGTCTCAAGTTTGTCTTGCATTTGTTGGGAGAGATCGTGTGCCTGCCACAACGGAGTATTTCCGTCCATGACGATGTCGACTTCGACGAAATAGTTCTGCGAGAAGGATTGCGTCAGTCGAGAGCCATGTGACTAGGGCGGAGTGTACATACCGGTCCACTCTGTAAAGAAGGTTCGAGGAGGGAAAATGAGCTCAAGGCTAAATCGCGTAAAGGACACGCACATGGTATGCCCGAACAGTGTCGACTTGAGCAATTTGATCGCTAAAGGTTGCGACCTTGTAGATAACGAGTTGTAGAAACTCATGCGGGGCAGACTTTCCAGCTAAGAATTCGAATTCTCTGTAAACGGTGAACAGCCAGGATCCGATGATTGCCAGGGCAATCTACGCAGCAACACTTCGTTAGTAATCCGAGCGGACTTGCTAGTCAATGCGCGTACAAGAAGACCACCAAGAGGATCGAGCCCTGCCAACAATGGGGACGGTGAGAACAGCCGAGAGGGTGTCACTAGACAGGGTAACTCACACCATCGCAACTTGGAACCGCCGGCAGACATGAGAATGGCTGTGGGCGCGCCGACATTAATTTGGAGGATGCAGATTCCCGAAAAGGGGTAACATACCGAAAGAGTTTACGAAGAGGTCGTTGCGGTGATCCTCCCACAGCATTCGTACTTGACTACTGACTCCACGCAGTGCGAAGCAGTAAATGAATAAGGCAAGCTTGACGCCTGTCGGCATAGGAGCGATCAGTTCGGAGCAGACGGTAATCGGGATGGCTGTACCTAGGGCGACGGCAACGCTCAACAATGGAATGAGATGGAACTCCTTTAGTTCTTGGTTCGAAACCATATCCCGAACGCATTCCACGACAACGACCAAGTTGACAGATGCCATCCTATAGTCAAGAAAGGCTGAGAATAACGAGTGATCAGAGCACCTGGGACTCACAATGAACCTGAGAATGGGCACTTGGTTAGCATTCAAATCATAACTGAGACTGGTCATACCATATGTAATATTCCCGATGGTCTCCAACCGACTGCCTCCAACAGGCCATTTGTTGTGGTCAAGTCTCTTCGCCTTCCTGTGGAACCACCCAAGAATGACGTTGGCGCCAATATCAAATACTGAATCGATACCCGCGGCGAGAATAGCCAGTGAGCCGGAGGTTACAGTCGCATAAACTATCAAAAAGGGAGGACATTCAGCCGGCCATCGCCAACCGATTTGCTTCCCCCGCGGCAGCGTACCGCATCCGACACTGGGCACAACTCACTTTGGAGAATACACAGCGCAGCATTGGCCAGCAGACTTGCTAGTACAGCTATGCGGACCTAGATTGAGGAAGACCGCAAGGAACACGTGCGCTCAGAAAAAGCGGCATATGCAGGGTTCGTGATCATTCAACGCAGCCTTACCGGTAGTTTGGCTGCGTCTTCAGCCTCCTTTGCGTCCGATGTATGTTCTTCGAGCGGTTTCAATAAGTTTCCGATAAGCTATGCCATGGTGGCATTGACAACGAAGGAGGGTGTCAGCCCGACGGTCCCGTTCTCCAACGCAAAATGGGCGACAGAGAGGGGGCGTACCTCGTTTTGATCTTTATAGTACTTTTCTACCCTCTTCCCAGACTTCTTTCGGTTCCTCAACTCCGCCAACTCAGCATCGGTTTTGATAGCACTCTGAACGCCAAAAACGTATACAATGCAGTGAGCAAAGCTTTGTTTGTTCATATCACCCGCGTCCTGGTCTTGACCATACCTTGAATTGGAACGGGTCAGTCCTGAAAAGCGCGACTGAGGGTTGCTCCTCGTCACTATGCGGCGAGCTGACAGCGGTGGGCACGCCTAATGGATTCTTGCTAGTACTCGGACTAGGAGATAGCGAAATGGCTGTTGTCGTCGTCAAATTTTCTAGCGTGACGGTCTCAGTCATAGCGTTGGGTGGTTGGGCGGATGGTGTGGTCGTTGTACGTGCGGAGTAGTGCGAGGTTAATTATAAACGAATCGGCGGCCGAAACTAGTCAGGGCTTGCGTGTGAAGTAGATGTTCGGTTTCCGCCAATCACTGCGAAGCGATTGTTTTTGGCCGAAACGACTCACCTCCCCAGCTAATGACATGAACGACTTCGACTCCCTGGCGATCGGACCTCATATGCAACGAGGTGGTCAAAAAGAAGTGAATCCATAGCAACTGATGCTGGTCTATGACAGGCAGGTCCACCACCAACCTTTGGTCAGAAACTCTACCCGTAACCCCATCAAACCAGTTACCACCCATGTCTATAGAGATACCCTCGGTTGACTTTGCAGTCGCTTATTCTGAGCTATATCCGCGACTGCTGGATCACATTATGCTTGCTCCGTCAGGCGTCTGTTCGAAGCATCCTCGATTGTGACGACATCACCTAATTCCCTCACCCCGAGGAATTGCTCTGGAATCCGCTGAATCCCCAGTGGCGAATGATCCCACATTTTGCACTGGGATATCTCCAGCATGTGTTGACAAGAAGGACATCATTCCTGGGTGGAAGTCCAAGCCTCGGGGCTGTTACCCGAGTTCGAGCTCTTTATAGAACTACTGCCGAGCAGTACTCGCTTCTTGGGTTGTAAGTGCTCTGAACTCCTCGCACGTTTTGAAAGGTTGACACTTGCACCGCGGTTGAGTGTTTCTTGCACGTTCCAGCTGCAGATATAATTAGCCCATGTTATCGAGTCGGCAGACATTCCATCGAGGTTGGAGACGACTCAAGGATACTTCTCTACCAATAAATGGTATCAACGACCGGTTTTTCTTTCGCCTTATGTAGGCACTATTCGTCCCGTCGTGCCGCCGGCGAACCCAAACTGGAATGAAGTATGACCGAAGCCTGGCTCGCAATGTCGGCGTAGTGGAGGAGGAAGTTCACTTTCACAACTCGGCAGATCTGTAGACACTCCCCGTTGTTTTGTACTTCTCTTACATTGCTCGATGCTGCGGGCGACCCTCCACCGATCCCTCCGAGCCTCGGGGGACGCCCTGCACTGTCATATCTCCCTATAAACCTACTATCCCTTATTGGGCCAATGCAATGAAGAGCACAGCTTCTGAATACGTATCTAGTCCTGCGAAGATCCTTGGTCGTTAGTTAGGACACTCCAAAACAACGACTTATGAGTATCTCCGCTGCCGCCATGACTCCGGATCGCTTGGCAACTAGAACGCATGATTCCAGCCCTCAAGCAACCATGACTTGGCAACGTATTAATCCGTTTGGGATCGTCCAACGTGGTCGGGCTATGGCTGGAAGCCGGCACCTTCTCGACACCGCCTGCCATGCTCGAGGGTAGTACCCGGTATGCATCCGGCAAATGTCGATCCGAACTTAGCGGCTCCCAAAAATAGTTTGTCAACTACGATATTGCATTCGAGTAATCTCAAAGGCGGTGACGATGGGTCCCAAAGTGGCTGTCTAATCACCCCGGATCAGACATTGCCAATCGTACCTGAAGCATGTTCACAGACATCATGGAGATCATCGGCTCCGCCGCAGGTGCCGTTCGTTTTGGCTAACACCGTCAGTTCAGAAGTTGGTCATCCGCAGCGAGGGCGATCTTTCAAACTCTGGCGTTCAACCAACCGAATGCCCATTTTGAACATTCGAGAAGCAACCGGATGAGATGAGCGAGTAAGATGGGTTCTTTTCATTTCAACATACAACGCAAAAGTGGTGCTTAGCGATTGGGTTCTGGATGCCAGATAAGGGACAATGGCAGAGAATGCTAGCGGGTGTTGAGCGGGCAAGGAATTCCATTGCCATTCAGAGGGGGAGAATGTTCTGGCAGTGTAGTCTGCCTGTGCGATATACCGTCGGTAGAGATCCACATTTGGAGTACGGGGGACCCTGTGCGCCGCCCGACGCGGCGGGACCGCGCGGGAAATGTGCCATAACACGTGTAGCGATGATCTCACATTGATACCGAAATCACACTTTTGTGGACCGTCGGAGTCGTTGGAGAGGTCGTTTGCGACGTCTGAGTCGACGAGGGGAGGTTGTGGGGTGGAAGGGGGCGTGAGCGCGGCAGGGCAAGTTGAGGAGAAACACGTGACCTATTTTGCGGGCATGCCAGTGCGCGCCATCGAGGATCCACTTTTGTGGGACTAAACCCGAATCGTCAAGTTAACCGCACCCAAACTCTCAGAAATTTAAATACTCCCCAACCCTTTCTTGCTTGTCCCCACCCTCCAGTCTACCTCATTTTCTACAATCCCCCTTCATCAACATCCGCTCCCTCTCCAGCCCATGTCAACCACCCAGGCCCCCTCTTCCAACGCTCCACCCGGTCCCAACGGTCTCCCGAGACGGAATCTCAAGAAAAACCAGGTCAGAAACCCGTATGTCTCAAGATCGCACAAGATCAGGACTAACCAACTTTTCGTTTTGCCACTATGCCCGTGATTCCCGAATGACTAAATTCTCAACGCCTCTCGCCCACGGCTTGTTCGGATGCTTTGCTCCATCGCTCTCCCAACTCCTGCTGCGTCCGTAGGCTTGCCTGCAATGTCGTCGAGGAAAGATGAAGGTGGATGCTGGCTGCTTTTTCGCACCCGGCGTGGCACCACTGATCGCCGATCTTGAAAAACTGTCTTTGTGTTCAGTGCGACGCGGCCCAACCGCATTGTACCAACTGTATCAAAGCATGGCAACTCGCCCTCGAAATGCCTGGCTCAGCCGCAGCGGGGTGTGTTCATTCAACCTCATTTACTCAGCGTCCAGCCGTTGACTCGGATCTCATAATTGCACAGCTCCTCCACAGATGGACCTAGTTGCGATTACGATCCAGTCGAGGGGCTCGTATTCACCCCAGAGACAATTGTGGATCCGCTAGTAAGAGCCAAGGCTATACAAGAACAGATTGGTGAGTGGTTCGCTCCACTTCTCCAGTTCACCCCCCGCCAACAGCATAAGCTCAACGATTTCTTTCATCAAAGCCCAACTCAGCGGAAAACTGAGAGATGCTCAGGGCGAATTACGGACTGCAAAGCGTCCTTCCAGCTCGAGGCCTTCGTCCTCTAAAAAACGAAGACATACTCTCATGGAACCTGAGGCGGTCGACCCCGCACCCCCGGCCCAGCGTCCACGTAGCTCAACCACGCTGCCCCAAGACCCTGATTTTTTCCTCAATGCGACCCAAGACTTCCCCCCACCTACAATCACACTTCATCCGCCACCGGGAGGCCCATCACCTCGACCTTTGCCAAGTCGGTCACCGTCATTCCATGCCTCGTCAACTTCTCAATACCCGAATATTCCCGAAATGCCACCATTGGAAATTGTAAATCACCTGTACGCTCATGAGAATCACCCCTTATGCTCCGTTTCCCAGCTCACGTTTTTGTGCTTCTTGGCGTTTCAGAGTCGACACCTTCATTTCCAATGACCCTCACGCGGCCAGGATCTTCCACATATCCACACTCAAGGCATCTGTCCCAATCAGATATGCGTCCACTGGCAATCCTACCTCTAAGGCTCTGCTCCATGCAATATGTGCCGCTGCATCACGATACTACGTCCCTAGCGAGGCTCCTCTTGCGGCAAGCCGGAGGAATTCACCATCAGAAAATACCTCAGAGACATTCGCAAGCTCGGATCCACGGCCACGCCCCTCGTCAGCATCCCCTTCTTCGTCGCCCGGTACTAGCGCTCAACAGAAGCAACAGTCGCAATCACAACCGCCACAGAAGCAGTCGACCGGAACCCCCGCGCTTCCAGAGGGATTTGCTGCTTTCCATGCAGCCCGAGCCAAGACGCTCATCACTGCCGCACTTGCCGCACACCAGGACTCATTGTTCTTCGAACAAGACTGTGGTCCTCTCAACAAGTTACCCAATCCAGGATCTGCGAGCTCGAGCTCTTCTGGGTCACCGGACCCCGAGCAGGGCTTCGATCCCAAAACGATTCGCGCCATTCGTGATGAGACGCTCTTCAAAGACATGATTCAACCTATGATCGTCCTCACCAACTACTATTATCACGAGGCTCGTGGGATTGAAGTCTGGTCAGACATTGGGATATTAACCAGGGCGCTTATGAGTCTCGGGTGAGTCGGGCGTTTCTCGGTGGAGTTCGAACACAGCCACCACTGCCGCTCCGATCGCTCAGTCTGACATGTCTTATCCTTATCTCCCCAGACTGAACCGCCCCCCGCAAACCACCGACCCAGGAGCGTCGAGAGAGATTTTGGTGGGTGAAGAGGAACGTAAGCGTGCCTTCTGGTCAACGTTTATCCTCGACCGCCTTCTTTCTGCCGGTGGATGGTCGCACTGCATGGCGGAGGAGGACACCGTCGCAAATTTCAATGGCTGCGACCCGCCATTGAGTGCCAAAGCGTTTAAGGAATTGGGAACGGTATGGATGAGAGATTTCTTCTTGGTGACGATCTTCTCAATTAATGTTTGGTCTCTAGATTACTATCGAAGATGATTCGGGCACCCCTCCACCAGTGGAAACCGACAGTTACGCTCTTCTCGTGGACTCGGCCGTCTTACTAGGGCGCGTCAACGAGTTCAGCGCTCGCGTTCGCCTACGACGTCGCTCCCTCGCTGCTTTTCGCCCAGTGACAGCCACATCTTCGACTCGGAACGCTCCGCTATCCACCATTATTAGCGAAGATCCAATGATCAGATGGGAATTCAACCAACTGGGAGCTGCACTCAATGGTGGGGTGGGATACTGGGCCAGTAATGGTGTCAGCGGCAGATGCCGACAGAAGGGAAGCATGCCCCGCCAGTTTCAGCATCCGATCGGTATTACGGATGCCGTCGACGACACCGACACCCCAGAGAGCCAAAATCAATCCGGGCTGCGATTGCAAAATCCTTCAGCCAGATTGGACACTGACTTATTTTTGGCACATATGATACACCACGCGTATGTCTCACTTTGTTTGCTGAAGCCCATGGATCGCGTGCTAATAACCGGAGGTATGGTTAGAACCATCCTACTTTTGAACTTTCCTGTAGCATCATTCCGCTCCCCAAACAATTCGTCATCTCCATCCCCTTCACTTCTTCCTGTCACAATACAATCAAACGCTTCGACCGACGTCGGGACATTCCCTGATTTCCACTTTTCGGGGCCCACGGCAACAGCTACGACTGGCCAGGCAACGCTACTCAATGTTTATAGCTCACTCCCCAAAAGCAGCGATTCGACCACTATCATCTCTGATCCATTTATTCGTAACAACGCGACAACGACCACCGTGGTAGAGGACTCTTGCGTCGTTAATTCGAGAACAAAATGCTTGACCGCCTCGAGGAGTATTGTAGACGCACTTTCGTTGATACGGGCCACTAGTTTTGACATCAGCAAATTGCATCCCTTCGTTACAGTACGTGTCATCTCACGCGGTGAAAGGATGTAGATAAAGCTTACCATTATTTGGTAGACGTGTTGGTATATTGCTGGCGTAGTCCTCCTTTACGAGCACCAACGATGTGTCGATTCCGGTGATGTCGTCAACAAAGCCTCTACAGCACGGGAAGTCCAGATCTTGCGGTACGTCTTTTGTCTCCATCCGGACATACATCCTCATTTACACCATGCCGTTTCTCAAGGTTGGCCCTTCTCAAGTACGGCATGCGTTCACCAATCGGAGCGCGACACGAACGCCAGCTCACCATAATCTCAGAGCAGCTTGCCGCCGCCGCAATCAGCGGCTCAGGTGGCTCTGCCGGAGCTGGAAGCGTCGCCGAAGCGGCAGCCCTCGCGGATTTACGCTTTGACCCTTTGGCGGCCCAACCCTCCGCTCAATCCTCATCTACCGCTCCAACCCCCCTAACCAGCATGATACGCTATCCTACCATCCCCGTCTTCCCTTTCGACACGGCTTCGCTGGAACAATATCAACGCGAAGGAGAAGGGCAGGAGGCTAACACGGGGGTTGCCCCCTCTGCTACCAACCATACCCCAGAAATCGGCAATGCCCACATCAATTTGAATATCGGGGTGGGCCAATCTACTGGGGCACCTTTACTCTCTGGGCAAATTTCTACTTGAATCCTAACACAACTCCACGCTTCCCAATATTTATTCGTTGTATGGTTGGCTCATCGCCCCGCTCTAACTATGAGAGAACACGTCGGAATTATTTCGCTTACACTACTACCTACGCATGTGCCTATGTCGAGGGTATACCATAATTTTGGTTTTGCGGACAAACGATCTCTCGAGCGCGTTGCACCATCCCGCCGGCTACTTTATTGCTTAAAGTCCTCAGACCTCCTCGATCGACGAGACATGCATGGGCTACGTGGCTTGACTTGAGACGTGCATCTGCCCTTAGGCTCCGGCTGTTCTGGCCATCTCGGCTTTTGCGTGTAAGCGCTTTTCCGTTTTCCCCTTTTCGATGAAGGCGGGGAAAGAAGCAACTTAAAATCCCTTGGCGATTTTTTCTCGCAAGGTTTTACTCGTAGGAGAAGGAGCTCAAGGTTCGAGGTAACGTAACTGTCGTCGATAAGCCGTACAGGAACTTCCAAGTGTAGTGAAGCAAGTCCAGTAAGTATCTCATAAGCCCAAGCTTGGAGCACGTCCGTTTGAGTGAAGAAGAAAGGAGGGAAAACAACCAAGGCACCCCATCCGCACAGCTCGGAAACAATCCACCTGTATCGGATCACCTCCAGACATTGGCGTCCAGCCTGCTCAGGGCTTCTCGGATCGAGCTCTCTCCTTGTCGAGCCCATTCGTTCGGTGTCATTGGGTGCCCGCTTGGCCCACCTGCAGCGGGCGGTCCAAAGAGGTCGGTGTTCTCGTCGCTGAACACCCAATCCATCACGTTTGGCATTGGACGTGAGGTTAAGGAATTCAATTCGACTCGGATGACGTTGTGTGTGAAGTGGTCAAGATTGAGGTCGTTCTTGTCGTATCCGAATGGGTCTGTGTGCATCGATTTAGTCGGGGCACCGGCTGATCGGGGACAGGGACGACGTACTTTCAATCTCTTCCCCAGCCACTATGAAACCAAAGAACACGAACGACTGGGATACAAGGTTTTGATTACGGGACAATAAAACACGCGAGAAAGCAACTCACCGCAACGGCCGTTGACGGTATGGCGAACCATCTGAACACAGACCAAAGTTGGAAAGGCTGTAAACTCGCTTGGGATCAGCGACCCGCCGCATAGTGGAAAGGGTACGAGACATACAAGCAAGCCGACGAAAATCACTGTGACGGCCCATAGGTGACTCGAATATGAAAATGGTATTGGCGTTGTCAGAATCCTCTCAAGCCCGGTCAGGCAATCCAAAAGGTGATTCAGCGAGTACATGAACTCCTCTGTAAACACCTTTGAGAACCATAGACAGTGCATATTGATATGAGCGACTCACTTATTAGCCCTCCAACGACAATTTCTCTCTGTATAAGACTGAAGATATACGCATTCTGCGGCACGATGCTGGTTAGTGACCACCTTCGAAATTGCAGTCTGAATGCCCACCAAGTAAAATGCGATCTCCAGAGGAATGTTGTGGTTGATCTTCGCGCTCCTCGCCTTGAACCGTGCCATCCGTCTCCCCTTGACCTTCTTGCCGTGCTTCAACAACTGCCGAACACACAGCGAGAACGGGAAGACATCGAACAGAGCGTACTTGGGAGGGTCGGCTGCAGGGAAGAGATTGCCGTTGATTGGCAAAGAACCCGCTTTGCTGGTGTGGGCTGTAGTCACGCCGGGTGAAATGAGGCCCTTTTCTAATGCGTCGGCGACGAGTGTCGTGTCGATCCGCAGAGGGCTCGGGCGTGGCGGCTTGGCCTGTGCGACGGGTGAGAAGTGCACAGAACTGCTGCGTCTGTGCTTTGCGGAGGGAGGGCTTTGCGGAGAGGGAATGGGTAACGAATTCTGGCCCTTGAATGAATGTGCCGGAGTTATCGGCTCCGCCTCCTCGGTAGCTTCATCAATATCGCTCAGGACAGCGTTGGAGTCCCTGTATTGAAACGATGGGCGTCCAGGCGGAAGAGAATAGACGGGCAAGAACTTGACCAGGTTATACAAATCCTCGTAGAATATCCCTTCTTCGCCTCGAAGGTAGTGTTTGACAGCAACTCTGTTAAGAAGCGCCATCAGTAAACGATCGATGTTGAGGGAGGTGTGCACCAACGAAAATGCCTCGATTAGATTGATGGCAGCTTTCTTCTCGATTAGCATCTTTTCGGGGGTGTATATAGCCTGGTTGACTTTATCCGGAACCTTGTCTATGTACGAGAAACGTCATTACCAGGCAAGCATGCTCCGCGCGTAACAGGTTCAACATACCGGGCACACCGAACCAGATGGCCTTGGCCAAAAGTCTACTCGCATAAACGATGTGGTACCAATACCTGATACCTTCGTTATACCTCTCAAATGAAGAGTTGGTCCGATAGGATATTATAAATCCGAGCACGCTCCCGAACCTAGAATGCACAGTTGAGTCCAAACCTGTATATCCATCGAACAGGAAGACGCACACGGTGAGCAGGGTGGTTTGCATCCCCTTGTAGCCAATCTTATCCGAGACAAGACATACGCCTGTCTAGAGAGAGGAAGGGATCACGAGGGAGCCATTGAAACACAGTCACACCTCATCAGAAAAGCCACGTCCAAAAGAAGTTGGTCCGGTCAACTCACCGCCCACAGCCCGAAGAACAAAATGAGGTGCCAGCACCTAAATAAGGCAGTCGCTAACAATGTATTGACGATATTCAATGCGAACCCATGACGTTGGGAAAATGGGTTGACATTGGAGGTTGCAAACTGGAGTAGGAAACGTCAGGGTACAGACAGCGATGCTAGCACAAGACTCACCTGATGCATTGTCGCATACGGACCATCATATCCTGGCATTCCGTTAAACCGAAAATCCCGAATAAAGGGCGACGAAAAAAAGGCTCGAGTTGGCGGAGATCAGGGTAGATCGGCAGGACGGTAGGCCCAAATGCGAGCCAACCTGACACAGGAAGAAATGCAGAAGACACCCCCTCACAACCTCTTAAATGAGAGGAGAAAATGTGCCTGCCACGGGCCGATTGATGTGGTTCATACGAAACGATCGGTGAATGAACCCCCGGTGGGACAGCTAAGGATAGCTACCACTATTGGAACCAGTCGTGGGCAGATCAACGATTCATCGGGAAAGCTTCAGGATGTCGTTATCATATGGTTGTGATTTATATCGAGACTGAGGTGCGTGGATCTCTCGTCGTGATGCAAGTGATACCATCTATCCTCCCCGTCAGATCGCTGCACATGTTTCAGAAGTGACCGGTCATTTATCACCGCTCCAATTTTGTCAAGAAGACAGGAATGGTGTTTGCCACAAGCCTTGCATGTGGATGGTGGTGGGAGGACGAGACCGCGGGTCGACTGTACAACAATGTTTGTCCGGCCACTCGCAGCCGGTCAAAGATTCCCTCCAAGTAAAGTGTGGTACGTTGACAATCTACACTCATAATCACTGACCTGACACTATAAATGGTGGTTGCAGCATCAAAGGGATCAAGCCTCATCGATGTCTGAGCCTTCGTCCTCGTCTCCAGACACCTCGGCATTCTCTTTCTGCGCCCGAGCCATAGCTGCAGCAAGCTCAAGGTCTTCCGTCTCTGAAACGGCTTTAGGCTACGTTGAATGGTGGTCACGCTGGATATCATATTCATACGCCCAGCGGGACTCACTCGCATCTTTACGTTCAATTGACCACCCATACCCTCGATCGTCTGCTGGATGGCCTTGATTGCTTCCTCAAGTTTCTCAACCCCTCCGACCTATCGTATGTAGTTGTAAAACCGATGAACGGCGGGGAAGTGTAGAGGGCACTGACTCTGTCGGTGGCGTTTGTACCAAGAACGTAGAAGGGTGGTGCAACAAGCTTGGCTTTGATTGGTACCGTATCAGAGGACACCCCTTCCCCGGCCTTGAGAGCAGCTTTGATAGCATCGATTCCAGCAGGTTGGAAGCAAGTGAGCTCGATATCCGCCCGTAGCTTGATCGGCTGAGGGGTCAAGCGACGTCCGATGGTCGTCAATAATGATGTCCGGACAGCTTTGGACATCTCCAGGCCCTCAAACACAGCATCGGGATCTCTGCGTGGACAGAACGAGGGTCATAACAACGCTTGGTCCAGGACGTCTGTCGTTTACTCACGTCAAAGCCACTTTGAAGGCGTCGTAGGTATGCCCGTATTTATCTGCAAGAGGCCAAGCAATCTGTTCGTACAATTGTTCTAATCGTTTCTCTTCGTGTTCGCTTTGTAACGGGAACTCTTCTTCCTCGGGTTCCTCTTTCGCTTCTTCACCCTCCTTGCCCTCTTTCTTCTCGGATTTAGACTCTGGTGGCGGGGATTTGACATGCTCGTCTTCCGTCGATCCCGCCGTTTTTGTCGCAACATGCCGCATAATCGAAGCGACAGTCTTGGACTTCATATACCGATCTTCGCATTTCGTGATATCCTCCGGCGAAACACGTCTTTTTGACAGATCAATGTAACCTTCCCGCCCGTCATGAGTTAACCGCGACGTGAATTCGAGTCATGAGCTTCAACGCTCACCCTTTTCCTTATCCACACGAAGTACGACGACAACTTCGTTCCTCCCTACACGGATGAGTTTCTGTATACTTCGGATGCGTCTCCGAGAGAGTTCCGAAAGAAGGATCATCCCTTCGATATTATCGTACTCAAGCTAGGGCAAAGCGCATTCGTTAACGCGAACCCAAGTTTGTCAACCACGCCTGCTCCCTACCAATTTCACATAGGCACCCATCTCCGCGATCTGGCGCACCTGAACCATCACAAGGTCTTCGACCTCTGGAAATCGCTGTCGGTAATAACGCATTGTGTGTCGTCCGTGGTCGGGTGCAGAGTCAGAGGAAGGGTTTAGCTGACGAAGCAAGTCGCCTCTCACGGTTCGTGTAGAACAGACTGTCGGGCTTTTCTCATCCACATGGCTGCCGCCACAATTCAGGCAAAGAAAACCCTACGGGCTGCTATACTCAAACTAAAGAGGGGTCTACCAGATGCTCAGATAGCCTTACAATGTGAGTACTCTTTCCATTCCGCAAGATCCGCTGGTTAATGTTGGATGTATTATGAAGCCCAACAGATAACGAGCCACATCCTTAGCTCACCCTTCTTCCAGGAGAGCAAAGGCGTTAGCTGTTATCTGAGCATACCGGGCGAAGTGGACACTACTTCTCTCGTCCTTTCCATCCTCCGCTCAGGTAAGAAATTATTCGTGCCGAAAGTGGACAGTGGGAAGTTGCATATGGTTCGGATATACGGAGAGGAGGATTTCCGGTTTGTCTCCTCACCCCCTTTCACGACTCATAAGCCGACCTCGTTGTTGCGTAGGACTTTGCGGTGTGGTGTGTGGGGTATCAAAGAGCCTGGTTGGGAATGGGAGAACAAGACGCGGGAATCTGGTACGTTCCGACTGGCAGAAAGCCCCACCGGATGCGGAACACTAAAACGAAATGGGGTCATAGCTACTGACCCAGAATCCACGGGAATCGACTTGATACTTATGCCCGGTACCACCCCACGACTTGTTCCTGCTATTCACCCACACTCACCGGTTTCCGAATTCTGTTAGGCGTCGCTTTCGACCGCAGTTTCGCCCGAATAGGGTACGGAAAGGGATATTATGACCAATTTCTTCAAGCGTATACTGAAGCAACGAAAGATAGGCAGCCAACGGGGCCGATCCTAGGTACGTCCTCGTCGCCCAGTCGTCTTACGGTAAAGCTCACGGCATTATGCGTCACAGCTGCATTAGCTCTTAAGGAGCAGGTACTAGAAGCTGGGAAGATACCGACTGAGGAGCACGACCGGAGCATGGACATGCTCGTCACAAGTGACGGTATAATATCGAAATCGTCAACGTGACGTCTCCGCCCATCATAATCACACCCAGCCGCACATATGTATGAAACTTACTGCACCAACCCAACTCTCTGAGCACATTCAACTCAAGGTTGATACGAGGGACATCACTGGTTAGGGGAATTTCGACTCTTCAATTCGAGCACAACGCAAATACAGTGTGTAAACTAATTCATCACTCAGCCAGAAGCGAGGCGCTTAAGACCAGCAAGGTCCCCATTGAACCTATCATGATCGCCAACACCGGCTCCAGTGCTTGTGTACTGCCAGAAGGTGTGGTAGCTAAGGGTGCAAAGGTCCGTCAACACCACTGTTTGCGCGGTCGAAGGAATGGGTACCCACCTCCAGCCAGCGGGAAGCGTCCCAACAGAGGAGGCGTAACGAGCGATCCACAACGGAGACGTCGTACCGAAACCAGAGTTGTTACCCGTGCAGGTAGTCCACCAATCCGTCGTGGTGTAAATCACCGGGTACCTTGTCAACCTGTCAGGATCTCGTCCTTGGTTTGGACGAAAGTTATCATACCTGGATGTCTTAGACTGGTAAGTGTTTGCAAAGTCGTGGATCCACGACACCATCGCCGAGGCGCTCAAACCATAACAAGTCGCGCCGTAAGGGTTGTCTACAGCCTAACATTAGCCCCCCGCCCAAAGATATGCAGAAATCAGGCAACTTACACTCAATGTCGAGGGCGCCGGGTAAGGTTTTGCCATCGGCGCTCCATCCACCTCCATGGGCGAGGAAATAGTTCGCCTGCGTCGCACCAGATGAAATGTCTGGCCGAGCAAAGTGATATGCACCGCGGATCAATCCCGCATTGTACGCGCCATTGTACTGAGACGCGAAATACGGGTTCGTATAACCTGGGCAAAGCGAGAGTCAGACCATCACAATACCCAGGTCACAATCACCCTTGTGGACTTACCGGTGCCTTCCGTGGCTTTAATGTACGCAAAGTCGACTCCCAAGGAGCCCCAGTTGACATTCTGCGAGTTGAGAGAACAATGTCAAAAATGTGGGTTTTACCAAAGACGGCTCAAATGGAACCCACTCCTTGGTACGACGCAACGTCGACACCTTCCGGCTGGGCTCTCTTGGCCAGCTCTGTAGTAGGCGCAGCAGAGACCAAAGCGGCGAGTGCGAGAGAAAGGACTGCAGACTTCATCGAGGTTGTTGTTGTATCCGGTGTGTGTTGGATGGGGAGTCTAGCGACTTGCATCCCAGCTTTTATACCTCTCCTGCGTATAACCGAGTCCATTCACACACGACCGTTCTCAGCCACGTTCGACATCCAGCGACGTCTGCGAGACGGAAGCTGTGGAGCGGAAGGCGATCGATAGCTTCACAACGAGGGCATTCTACCACCTACCGCCGTCGGCAACATGTTACCCACCGACTCGTGCGTCGGCATCGTCGTGGACGTGTCGCAAATGTCGGCGTTTATTGACAGATCCGCATGCTGTCGGCCGCATGTGACAAAATTGGCTTTTTCGAGCGCGGTCAGCCGACCAGCGTTGATAGCGCAGTGCGTAGGTGGCGAAGCACATACAATGGAGAGGTCAATTGCATACGCATTACGTATGCAGGGTATTTGTAAGCCATTGAAGGGAGACGATATGGAAGGGCCTTTCAGTCGTGGTGGGAGGCACAGAAGTTGCTAAA
The DNA here is from genome assembly GCA_019632305.1 of Tulasnella sp. 403. NCBI lineage: Eukaryota > Fungi > Basidiomycota > Agaricomycetes > Cantharellales > Tulasnellaceae > Tulasnella > Tulasnella sp. 403. Next base: position 8,528 of record WSTW01000151.1, on the reverse strand, counting down.
TATTCTAATCACGTGATACGTTTTTCAACGCTCTACGATCATCTTTCCCGCTAATCCACTTTGCGTAAGGGTATCGCCTATGCAGTGTAAGGTGCGAAAGGGTGTATGCAAGTCTAGATGCATGAAACCAGTGGTATCCATGTAATCGCGTAGGGTACTCAATCACGATGCATTCGAGTGGAGACGAAACTCGTTCATGAACAGACAGGTAAAAATAAACATAGCTCATAGTATCATAAAGCATAGGAACTCAAACGAATGGTCGATTACTGCGAATATTTAGTTAGAAATAAAGAAGGGGCAATAGAGCATTAGAACCCAACTTACTTATGGAAAAGGCGTTGTACTGGCTAGACCTCAGAATAGCACAGACATACTTCCTTACTGCTCCGGTCCCTCCTCACCAACATCACGCCGCTTAGAACCCGGGCTCACCCGGGGCCTCACTACGTCCAACAAAAGGTATGTCAACACATCTTGTCGTCGTAGCATCATCGCAGATAACACTCACAGGCCCTTTCAGACGGAGACCGGGGTGTAGGAGGAAGGGGTGGGAGACCCCGCGCGAAGCGCGCTGCATTGGTGTGTTCCTCGACCGTCGTAGGGATGTCCTGCGCCGTCTCGATGCCAGGTTTGATAGGGCTGGGCGTAACACCAACCACAGAGAAGAGCGCAAGGAGAAGTATGACGGGGAATTGCATAGTTGAAGAGTGGATGCAGGGGTACGTGGGCGGAGAGAGCGGTTGGAGATGAGATGAAGGGGAAGGATTAGAGGGGAGGATTAGAGGGGAGGATTAGCTTCAAGATGAGGAATGAGGAGAACGCTTGAGTGCGCTTATATACCTAGGATGCTTCGTTCTATTGGAGACCGACATTGCAAGTGTTTGGTTGAGTTGGGAATGACAAGAACAAAGGTTAACAGTTGAGGTTAATATCGCAGTTCAGATAGGTGGCGAATGGCGAACCCAACATGTTCTTAATTACCCAGGCGTTGGGATTAAAATACCACGAGCTGAAGAGTCAAGACTGAAACTGGGAGGAGGCCAGGGGAAACTCGTACAGGAATCCTGCACATGTATCATCCCATTTACAGAATGTCCAAAGGACAGCCGACGTCATCTGTGCTGGTTAACGACCGGGAATTGGAAGAGGGGGGGGAGATTCGAAGTGGGAGCGATCGTTGATGTTGCACGGACATACGCTTGTTTGTACTTGGTGTGTTCAGCTCGTCCGACTCCCGAGTCTGTCTGGGGTTCTCCAACGATGGATTTCTTGTCGGTTTGAGGGTCGCAGGCGGCAGAGAGGACCAACCTAAAGAATGGTGGACGGAATGCCCCGCTTCTAAGGGAGGGGGTTGGCGAGAACCGACGTGGGTAATCATGTTAGACGGGCGTGTGTCAGTACTTGTTTTTGTCTGCACGCAAGATTGTTTCCCCATCTCGTCTCGTTCCCTTTTCTTGCGTACCTCAGATGGAAGTCGACAACACGCTCTGTTCGCCCCCAAAGTCCTTTGCTCAAGGTCCAACGACTTCCCAACGACGGCACTCGTGACGCACCGTCCACACAAAAATCAGCATGGATACGTGCTCCTTTGTCGCACTAATATCACATTTTAGACGAAAGGATGGCCTGCAGCAAGAAGGGACTTGGTTCCACTACACGTACGGAACGGGTGGTAAGCTGCATATCCTGCCGACCTCATTCTGGACCATCACGTTCCCAAAGCCCCACACGCCTCTAGTGCCTCCTTATTCTCTCTGCTGTGTGGGAATTTATTTGATAGAAACGGCGAGAAAAAGCATGCGTAACGTGTCGTCGGTGCTGTTCTGGAGGAAAAGCGAGGGCACAAATGAGTACAACGATATCCGATACGAGGTTTTGGAGCGACAGATAAAGAGTGTGAGATGGCTACACGCGTAACCGTACCTTTCATTCATTGTTTGCAGCGCTGCAGGTGTGGAGGATTGCGAATCGGCGGGGTAAGCCATAGAATGGCCGTAAAATAACGAACCTTTATTGTATCGAGACTCCCGAAGCTCTCTAGCTTCCAGAGTAAAGTAGCGGATATGAGCAACATTTGCTTCTCATAGAGGTGGCGCAGACGAAGCGGTCAGAATTGGCGTTCGATTTCATTTCAGCCGTCATCATAAAGTTATAAAAATGGAGCTTAAGTTTCAGAAATTCGGGATTAAATTGAATTCTAAGACGATTGGTGTATATGGTTGGTCAACCCACGTTTGGATAGAGCGAAAGGGTCATACCTTCGGCCTCGATTGTGGTCGATCCTTGCAGTATCGCCAAAGTTGAGTATTATAGGTTCACGCGATGAAATGTCAAGGACACGACCAGAGTAGGGGCTACGAGAGATGAGGATGGAACGGTGGAGGTTGAAAGACGCGCGTGACAGAACGGATGTGATGAGCGATATCACCGCGTCGGCGTGCCTGGTGAAAAGGACGGATCGAACACCCAACATCTGGAGCACGCTACCCACCACGAGGACATGTAACCAAACGAAGGCATGTTTAGACATGAGATGGTATGATTGCCTACGCTGACAATTATGGCGCATCGGACTCGCAGTTAGGGAAGAGAACTACTTTCTTCGCCCTGACACGATCATCCAGCCACGCGCTGAAACGCTTACTAGTCATCGATTATGAACCCCCGAACCGCGACATACAGTTTTGGGCGTTCATGCACATCTCTTGCCATGACAATCCTTCAAACCTTGAAGATGGAGTTCGCCAACTGCAATATATGCCACCTACCTGAACACCCCATATCTTGCTCCCATGCCTGCAACGAGATCGACAAGACAACCTCACTGCATGACTAATTTGGCGACTTGAAGATACCTCGTGGCGTAACAAACGAGGTGACTCTCGAGTTCAACACCGCTCGAGTTCAATACCACGGAACACTCTTTTACCCTCGAAACCGGGCTCAATGAACTGTACAGCCCATCCTAAGTGGGCGTCGCGAACTGCAAAATCCCCGATTCAACCAAAACCTACCAAAAAGGGCCGTTCTGGTAGGTCTCTGTCTCTTCATGCCACCGCCACAATAGCGAACCTCGGTCTCCCTTATGTTTTCGCAGGATGCTTCGTGCTACTACGCCAGATCGTGATAACTCTCGCCCAGGGGTCTTTCTGGTTCATGATCGTGAGAGGAGGTCCCGTACGACCTGCAAAAGGCGTGCGAAATGAGCAGTATGGGAGATCCCATGTCCTCGTTCAAGGCGTCGATCCTTCTCAACCCTGACTTTGGCCACTTTAAGCATCCGTGTTATCGCCGTCTTCCAACCTGACTCCTGCTGTTCTCTCCGTCGAACGGATTTGTAACGTTGATTTCCAACTTAACGGTCGCACACCCAGCCTTTTACATTTATCTCATACACTCATTCCTCTGTCTATCATGAGCGAAAACCGTGGCCGTGGCGGGTCGTGGCCGTGGCGGGGGATCTGATAGAGGTCGCGGCAGAGCTTCTCTGGTAGACAACCCCCGTGGTGACGGGTACCGTGGAGGAGGTAGAGGGAATCGCGGCGGGAGTTATGCTCGAGCTGCTGCTCCCCGTTCAGGTCCCGGGTCCGCATTGGCGCCAGGAGCTGTTTCCGTCGATCCCAACGTAAATTACAACTCACCCGTCGTGAGCATTCACGCGACAACCCAAGCGATTGGTATGTAGCCCTATTATTGCTCTCTAACACGCAAGTGATTTGTTTGATCAGGGGTGAAGCGACCATCATTCGGAATCTCGGGACGACGGATCCCCATCATTGTCAACTGCTTTAAATGCGATATCCCAACTGTACAAATCCACCAATATGATGGTATGTGTTGGGCATCGATTCTATCTTTCTATCCTAACATGCTTCACTTGCGATCTATCTGCGATCCTCTACATCGCGACATATCTGATCAGTTTGTACGTACCTTGGCGATGCCCTCTCCTCGGTCCATCTCTGATAGCCCGTCTCAGCTATCCCATCCGTAAAGATTCTCACACCGAGGGCATCTATCGAAATCATGCGTGCCTTGCAGGACGCGAACCCAACAATATTCAACCCGAAGGGAGTTTACGATGGCAAAAGAGTATTCTACTCGCCCGTTGCGTACAGCTTTGGTAACCAGTATGAGGTATGCCTTTCGGTGGTTGCCTTCAGACGCACCCTAAAATGCCACATCTCGATAGTTTAGAGTTCAACTCAAAGGTGAAATATGGCCAGTTCGGATGCAGAAAGTGCAGCGCACAGGCCACCCCTTGAACCCCAAGTATGTTTCCTACCGTTTCCTTTATTCAGAAATACGGCCCTTACCGTTGTGCTTAACCAGGATCCTCACCCACTATGTTCAAGGCAACCAAACACAAGATGAGAACGTACTTACATTGATCTATGCTTGCAATGTTGCCATCCGCATGCAGCCCATTCAGTAAGTCGTTTTCTCGACGTCGGACTGCTTCCCGCCCACATATGATCATCAGAAGATTCCCATCGGGATTTCGTTCGGTTTATCCCGGCAACGAAATCAAACCCATTGGTCAAGGGATTGAACTCTGGCGAGGTTACTTCCAGTACGTGAAATTTGTCTTCTTATAACCGACGCTACTGACTATGTACGAGATCTGTCCGTCCAGGGATCGGAAAGATGTTCATCAATGTCGATATATCTGCAGGCATGTTCTACAAACCCGGGCCTCTTATCTCCCTATGCCTCGAGATCCTTGGTGCTCCGCCCAACGGCGATCCGATGCAATATCTTGGGAAGAGCATGTCTCTGCGCGCGAAGAACGAACTCTTGAAGTGCATCCGCAATTTGAAAGTGAAGACAGAACGGCGCAGTCAGGGTTGTCAGGTTCGGCCTATCAAAGACATCAGCGAAAAGGTCGCAGACGAACACACGTTTACGGATGACACGGGCCCGACAACAGTCGCAGTATGTTGTGTCCTTTTTGGTTATATTCACCTTAATTCACCCAGACAACAGGCATGGTATTCCAAGAATACCAGCCGTCCACTACGATACCCAAAGCTGCTCTCTGTCAAGGTATGCTATCCTCTTGTCCGGGAAATTTGTTCTGATCTCTACTTATCAATGTTTTGCCACAGCTGTCAAGCAAAGCCTATGCTCCTCTAGAACATTGCGTTGTTGAGCCGGGCCAGCCAAGACGGAAGCAAGTACCATATGACTTGATGTTAGAGGTCTCCAGATTTACTACAATGCGTCCCGAGCACCGCCTTCAGAGTATCCGTAATGGGATTCAGGTCGGTCACCTCAACATTGCTTCCTTTCGTCCTGCACTTATTTTCTCATTTCTCGTTAATCTAGGCTCTGCAATACGGAAGTAGCCCCTACCTGCGCGACTTCGGTATCAGCGTAGAAGCCGACCCAATGAAGATTAACGGACGCCTCCTGACACCACCTACCCTCCAATACGGAAAGAACGTCACCATTCAGCCAGTAAACGGGCAATGGAACATGAAGCAGAAGCACCTATATAAACCCGTGACGGTCAAGGGTTGCGTCTTCCTGATTTACGATAGGCGCTTCCGGCCCGATGCGGAGGAGAATTGCAAACAAGGACTATTTACGGCCTGCCGAGACTTGGGTATTATCGGCATGGCTCGCGATCCCCCTGTTCTGAGAAAGGATCCATCCGGAACTGGGTATCAAAATGTGAGTACCCCGCCGTTATGTTGTTTTGCTCGTGTGTCCTAAGGATATATTCTATCCTAGCACTTACGGGAGGCGGCGGTGCTGCACAAGAATGTCAAGGGATCGTTCCCCTCCCTAATAGTTGTCATCTTGCCGGACTTCGGAGGGGACGATATTTATTGCCGTGTCAAGAAGTACAAACATCGTATTTACTGTACCCTCATAGGCTTACCAAGCTCTTGTCTGCAGCGCTGGGGACATCGTGGTTGGTGTCACTACGCAATGTCTAAAGGTATGAACCTCCGCCTTTACGGTTCGTTACGTTCCTTCTAACAGTCTTATCTCACAATTCACTAGGCCTCAAGATGCTGTAAGGCCGATAATCCTATATATTGGGCCCATGTGTGTCTCAAGTACACATTCCACTCGCCTATATTTGATGTGCGGTTTAACATCCCATTCTACAGGATTAACGCGAAGCTGGGAGGGATCAACGTTGTACCGAATGCAGAGAACGTCAAAGTTCTCGTTGACCCATCCAACCCGACGCTTGTCCTTGGCGCAGACGTTATGCACCCTGGGCCGGGTGTAGGAGGCCGTCCTTCCTTTGCGTCGGTAGTCGGGAGCATCGACTCGACGTCAAGTAAGTACATCGCGTCTACGCGTGCCCAGCGTCCTCGTCAAGAAATGATCGAAGAGCTTGAAGCACTGGTTTATGTGCGTGTTTGACCCTCCTTAACCCCGAACCATGTAATTAAAGACGCTCCTTATTGTCTAGTACATGATCATGATGTACGTGAAACACCGGGACCCCGCTGAGAAAAAGGAACAGAAAGCGCCAAAGCGAATCGTCTTTTACCGCAACGGTATATCCGAAGGTGACTAAACTCTATCTTACGCCTATACGAGCCGGGGTTCATGCGGCAGCGTGTTTAACAGGCCAGTTCCAGGAATGCAAGGATGTCGAAGTCGCGCGTATCAAAGGTATGTCGAACAATTTCCCTTAGGAGTATTATTGGACTGAACATACCCGCTCGCTACAGCTGCGTGTAGGCGTGCAAACATCAACCCCAAGCTTACGTTTATCGTTGCAGGCAAGGTTAGTGACAAACTCTCCGAAATGTTCGACCGCTAATGCCGACGCGCTCCACCAGCGACATCACATTCAGTAAGTTTATACGTATCCGCCTTACTACCCTCATGCGCATACTCAAGTCCTATGCCTGAATACTCGATAGATTCTTCCCTGCGAACCGAGTAGATGCCGACCGAAGTGGAAATGCACCGGCTGGATTGGTAGTTGATCGGGAGATTGCTTCGCCCAGTATTTCAGATAATCTATTTCTTGTCTCACAATACTAACTGCATTTTGACAGTCGAGTTTGACTTTTACTTGCAAAGCCACGGCGGGTGAGTCGCGTCGGTCCACTTGGTCCCTGAATATGCTGCTCAACGCGGTCTCTTTGGACAAGACAATCGGGAACCAGCCGATCGTGAGATGTGCACTATTTGGAAGTATATTGTTATGGGGACTGATTTGCTTGTGTGCAGTGCTCACTATAACGTTCTCTTCGATGAGAATCGTTTCATGCCGGATAAGTATGTGAACTAATCCGATCATCTCTTCGTCCGCCTGATTCTGTATCAGTATTCAACAACTCTCCTTTGCGCTTTGCCACGTATACGCGCGTTCAATGCGGTCTGTTTCCATCGTGCCGCCGATCTACTATGCGAACCTCGTTTGCCATCGCGCGAGACACCACTATGACCCCGACTCGTACACAACGTTCGCGGAGACCGCCTCTCAGCGCTCTGGCGAGGCGGAAGAGGCGCAGCTTGCAACCTATCAACAAGGTTTCCTCCCTCTTCACCCAGGCCAGTCCCAGTATGTCTTACATGAGCTTCAATCCTCTACCACACACATAACTGATTTCCTTCGTTCAGAGTGATGTATTTCCAATAAAACCCGTATCCTGATAGCGCAATGGCGCCACCCGGTGATCCTGTACCTGTTGTTACCCTGTAAATCCGACGCCTGCATGATTTCTGCGCTGAACATGTTTGAACAGTTCATCGAACCCGGGTTTTCTGTCCACATCCACGACCGTTGCGTTTCGTCTCACGAACTTCTCGCCGAAGTTTTTCTCGACAAACCAGCCACATCCGTTTCTCCCTATCAGCCCCTCCAGCTCCCTCGGCGCCTCGAGCAAAACGGCGGCAAAAATCTTTAGCTAACAACCATCTGTTCTCATCGTCTTCCTCTCATAACGATCCCAAAGCCGTCTGCGACCCAGTGAACTGCGTTGCGCGTATGAGATATAAGATTTCATTGGCTGCATCGTGGTTCGGGTGTCGGAGGCTAAGACTCGATCGACTGTCCGACGTAACCTCAGGCAGGAATCTACTTTCAATTTGGCTCAAGACACTCGTTCCCATTGGCTCTCGAATTTGGTGGTGCAGCTGTTGTATCACGATGACCGCCATACGTTTGCATTACTCCCTTTGTCTTTGTCCGCGTGTCCCGTATGGGATCGACCAGTTTTATCTTTCCTGAAAACCATCATGTATGTAGATGAATGACTTGCATCCTTGTTTTTGCCTGCAGTTGTCGCTGGTCGGTCACAACGCGGTTAAATAATACACATCACTTGCTGTTGACACCAGATGGCAGCGTCTCCATATTCGATACAGCCACGATGTTGCGCCGACGGGAGTTAGAGTCAACAAAAGGGGCATGTGGAAGGAAGGCGAATCCACTCTTGCACGTGATCGCAATGTTCACGAGTCACGACTAACTCCGGTTCCTATTAACCACAGTATTTATGTATGGATGGGCAAACAGATGTCTATTGAACAAGCGCTAAAATGAT